>JBAKBP010034728.1:0-20374 GCA_037953745.1 Lithodes maja | reverse complement strand
CCCACATTCAATATACGAATTCAGGGCAGTATCTTGTGGTTCGAACATCTAGTCCCTTGTTTTTGGCCCTGTCACTCTGTCAACTATGGGGGAGCACTCGTTACGAGCAGCTTTGCCCTTTGTCTCCCTTACTCACATAGCAAAAGTAATCAGTAATTTGTATATTACGACTCTGGGCTAAGCAATTCGACCTTGGTTTAATTCGAAGTCAAACAAGTGAATTGCATTTCATACCATAATTTAGTGCAGTATCTCGTGTGCGTTCAATACAGATTAGACGAGGGACCATTAGCACCAAAAGACTTTAATCACCTGTGTCCAATTGAAATAACCATATAAGATCCGAGGGGTCTTATTTTCGATGTCCCATATTTCGTTCCATTAGTATGGATATCTTAAGCAGTTTCACCCCATTAGTTTAACGATAATAAAACGCTTCATCCCTTTCTGGTGCAAATTTTTGTTCTGGTGAGCATTAGCAGGACTGTAGCTTAGAAGAATTAAGCCTTAAGCAGATTTTTTTTTTATCGAAAAATGTACACATTTAGTTTGAAAATGGGTCTGGGTGGCCATTTGTTTGTTTGAAGGAAGCCTGGGAATGCGTATTTGTCCCCTAGCTAGGAAACCAACCGGTGTACAATTGGAATGAACAAGGCCGTCAACCAATTAAATACGAAGATTTACCATCTTCAATTTATTATTCAATGTAATAACTGTATATTCAATGTAATAACTGTATATTCAATGTAATAACTGTATATTCAATGTAATAGCTGTATATTCAATGTAATAACTGTATATTCAATGTAATAACTGTATATTCAATGTAATAACTGTATATTCAATGTAATAGCTGTATATTCAATGTAATAACTGTATATTCAATGTAATAACTGTATATTCAATGTAATAGCTGTATATTCAATGTAATAACTGTATATTCAATGTAATAACTGTATATTCAATGTAATAACTGTATATTCAATGTAATAACTGTATATTCAATGTAATAGCTGTATATTCAATGTAATAACTGTATATTCAATGTAATAACTGTATATTCAATGTAATTACTGTATATTCAATGTAATAACTGTATATTCAATGTAATAACTGTATATTCAATGTAATAACTGTATATTCAATGTAATAGCTGTATATTCAATGTAATAACTGTATATTCAATGTAATAACTGTATATTCAATGTAATAACTGTATATTCAATGTAATAACTGTATATTCAATGTAATAACTGTATTTTTTTTTTTTTTTTTTTTTTTTCTATATTCCAACTTACTTCCTCTCGGGCATAGGCTGAGAGCCTTAACATTCACCGCTTTACAATGAACAGTGAAGCCCGTGAGGTCTTGTTCCAGTTTAGGGAGTGAGACATGTGAAGCACGCAGAGCACAACGAGCACCCGCCATCTTGCCTTCACATGAGGCACGGCGCTCACTCATGGCCCGAAACGACCCCATCTCTGAAGCCTCCTCGTTCCCGTGCTTCACAATCTCACCCCCTACACTCGGACTCTCACACTCACACACACACACACAACGCCACCTGTTGAGCAGATAACTCACAATGTAATAGCTGTATATTCAATGTAATAACTGTATATTCAATGTAATCACTGTATATTCAATGTAATAACTGTATATTCAATGTAATAACTGTATATTCAATGTAATAACTGTATATTCAATGTCATAACTGTATATTCAATGTAATCGCTGTATATTCAATAATTATTCTATCTCCAAATTAGTCACTTGATTTTTTTAAATTGTCTAAAGTTGAAAAGAAAGCCTTCCGTCTCATTAACTCACGTCCACTTAACAATTATCTGCAGTCTCTATCTCTTTGCCACAATGGTGCATCTTTCCCAATATTCTACCGCTATTACAATAATCAGATCACTCTCAGTGTATACCACCCCCTCTTCTTAGAGCACGTAGCACACGTCTTGCAACACATTACCACACCTACTATGTGCAACTCTCTAACCCAAGAGTGAAACGTTATTTTCAGTCTTTCTTCTATTCAACAGCTGAACTCTGGAACTCTCTCCCAGAATCAGCCTTTTCCTCTTCCTATGACTTAAATTGCTTCAAATTCCGTGTGTCCAGGCATTTTGGCTCGAACGTCTCTTGATTTTGGCTCTGTCACTATTTCAACTCTTGGGGAGGCAGTCGCCACTGGCAATTCTGTCTGTATGTCTCCCTCACTCACATGGACAAAAACAAATACAGTATACAGTATATTATATTTCTAGTTTAGGAGTCATCGATGGCAGTCATTTGTTATGAATTATATATTTTTTTTTTTTTATAACAAAGTTACAGTAAGGAAATATATTCGCTTTCTGACTAATTATTACCAATCTGTAAAACACTGTTGAATTCCCCGAGTAACATTTCCCAAGCGTCGCTCGCTGCTCAGAGTAAGCGACATTCTAATTAGCGTTGGTAAAAGTAGATCAGCTGTAATTGCAAATCATATCGGGATGGTAAAAACAATAAAAAAAAATAAAAAAAAATCATGCGATACATATGTTTGTATCAAACGCCACATTATTACATTGGGGGTTATGAAGAGTGCCAAACGCCACTTCCTAAGCAAAATAATATAACCAATAACAACTAAACAATGCTAATCTACTATAATTGATCATTCCCAAACCTATTCTATCCCAACTTAGAATAGCTTGGATTTAATCTTATGTTAGTGATTAGGATAGCTTAAATTAGGTGAAGTTAAACAAGGTTTGGCTAGATATTGCTTAAGCTCAGGTTAAATTAGATTAAGTTAGTTTAGGTTGCTAAGCCTTTATATGGCTACAAATACGTTCGAAATTACGTAAACATTAGCAAAGGGTTGAACAGTGACTCTATATATTTATGTTCTCTCATGCCACACACAAATAACTACCAGCCATACACCATACGGATGCAGACATGTCGGATACCGGATGTAGCGAGAAGCCTTAATTCCTGCCTAGCCTGGTCAATCTCAAGGGGAGATGGGCGTTTTTTTCTTGACACCTTTCTCCCTCATGTTTAGCCCCATTAGTTTTCAGATTTTAGGACGTTCGGCCTATTCGTTTCGAGATCTTAAGACCTTTCGCCCTTTTTCTTTGTTATTTGTGTCATTTACGTGTCGAATTTTTCCTGGCGAGCGATAGCGAGTTAGGACATTTGTCTACCGAAAAATGTACAAATATATCTTTAAGTGGGATCCTGGTGATCCTTAGTTTGATAGAGGTCTAGGGAAGAAACTAGAACAAAATATATATATGAACAAAATTACCAAAAAATTTACCATCTCCCCTTAACGAGCCAGTCATCGAGCCTTGACCTCATATAACAATCTGGCAGTCCAATTAACCCGAACACCTTTCTCTCTCACTATACTCATTATTGCGTTATCCCCACGTCCCACTAACCCACCCGTTCTACCCATTTGGTCCGATTTGAAGACATATTGTAGACACAATTATGACATGTTTTAATATTATTATTTTATATTATAATACATATTATATAATATATCTCTACTTTGTTATAGGGTAACAGCTTAGCTCATCATTGAGTAAAGCTAATTGACAATTACCCCATTAATGTTGGCCTTCCTCCTATTCTAGAGTGCCTATATATACAGAGCGGTGAAATAGGGGGTCCCGGGGACTTAAAGTGCCCTGATAGATATAGATTGTTGGATAGAGAACTAGAAAGAGGCCTAAATAGATTAATATAATGCATACAAATCTGAACATAGTTTGGTCACTAGATATATGTTTACAGTTCTAAACAAATACATGGTTGCAGTTCTAAACAAATACATGGTTGCAGTTCTAAACAAATACATGGTTGCAGTTCTAAACAAATACATGGTTGCAGTTCTAAACAAATACATGGTTGCAGTTCTAAACAAATACATGGTTGCAGTTCTAAACAAATACATGGTTGCAGTTCTAAACAAATACATGGTTGCAGTTCTAAACAAATACATGGTTGCAGTTCTAAACAAATACATGGTTGCAGTTCTAAACAAATACATGGTTGCAGTTCTAAACAAATACATGGTTGCAGTTCTAAACAAATACATGGTTGCAGTTCTAAACAAATACATGGTTGCAGTTCTAAACAAATACATGGTTGCAGTTCTAAACAAATACATGGTTGCAGTTCTAAACAAATACATGGTTGCAGTTCTAAACAAATACATGGTTGCAGTTCTAAACAAATACATGGTTGCAGTTCTAAACAAATACATGGTTGCAGTTCTAAACAAATACATGGTTGCAGTTCTAAACAAATACATGGTTGCAGTTCTAAACAAATACATGGTTTACAGTTCTAAACAAATACATGGTTGCAGTTCTAAACAAATACATGGTTTACAGTTCTAAACAAATACATGGTTGCAGTTCTAAACAAATACATGGTTTACAGTTCTAAACAAATACATGGTTTACAGTTCTAAACAAATACATGGTTGCAGTTCTAAACAAATACATGGTTGCAACAACTATTATAGTTGACCATTCAAAGCGAAGTTTTGAAGCATCTGAACAGATATTTAAGCATTGTTTTGTTTCGTTCGCGTTCGATACTGATTTAGATTTGTGCGTCGATAATCATGTTCTTGCTTGTACATGAAAACACCATAGAATATCGACCCATTGGCTTAATAATATGAACAAAATAAATAAATAAAAGGCTGAAGGATCTCCATTACTATAGGATCTCCAATGCCACCCATTCTCTCTTACTACTCTAGTGTCTCCCATTATCTCTTACTACTCCAGTGACCCCCATTCTTTCTTACTACTCCAGTGCCTCCCATTATCTCTTACTACTCCAGTGACCCCCATTCTTTCTTACTACTCCAGTGCCTCCCATTATCTCTTACTACTCCAGTGACCCCCATTCTTTCTTACTACTCCAGTGCCTCCCATTATCTCTTACTACTCCAGTGACCCCCATTCTCTCTTATTACTCCAGTGCCTCCCATTTTCTCTTACTATTCCAGTGCACCCCATTCTCTCTTACTACTCCAGTGCCTCCCATTCTCTCTTACTACTCCAGTGCCTCCCATTCTCTCTTACTACTCCAGTGCCTCCCATTCTCTCTTACTACTCCAGTGCACCCCATTCTCTCTTACTACTCCAGTGCCTCCCATTCTCTCTTACTACTCCAGTGCACCCCATTCTCTCTTACTACTCCAGTGACCCCCATTCTCTCTTACTACTGCAGTGCCCCTCATTCTCTCTTACTACTCCAGTGCACCCCCATTCTCTCTTACTACTCCAGTGCACCCCATTCTCTCTTACTACTCCAGGCACCCCATTCTCTCTTACTACTCCAGTGCCCCCATTCTCTCTTACTACTCCAGTGAACCCCATTCTCTCTTACTACTCCAGTGCCTCCCATTCTCTCTTACTACTCCAGTGCACCACCATTCGTTCTTACTAATCCAGTGCACCCCATTCTCTCTTACTACTGCAGTGCCTCCCATTCTCTCTTACTACTCCAGTGCACCACCATTCTCTCTTACTACTCCAGTGAACCCCATTCTCTCTTACTACTCCAGTGCACCCCCATTCTCTCTTACTACTCCAGTGCACCCCCATTCTCTCTTACTACTCCAGTGCCTCCCATTCTCTCTTACTACTCCAGTGCACCCCCATTCTCTCTTATATTACTACTCCAGTGCCTCCCCATTCTCTCTTAGTACTCCAGTGCACCCCATTCTCTCTTATATTACTACTCAGTGCCTCCCATTCTCTCTTACTAATCCAGTGCACCTCATTATCTCTTACTACTCCAGTGCACCCCATTACCTCTTACTACTCCAGTGCACCCCATTCTCACTTACTACTCCAGTGCACCCCAGCATCTTTTATTACTCCACCCCATTATCTCTTACTATTCCAGTGCACCCCATTCTCACTTACTACTCCAGTGCACCCCAGCATCTCTTATTACTCAGTGCACCCAATTCTCTCTTACTACTCCAGTGCACCCCCTTCTCTCTTACTACTCCAGTGCACCCCATTCTCTCTTACTAATCCAGTGCCCCCGATTATCTCTTACTACCCCAGCGCCCCCCATTCTCTCTTACTACTCCAGTGCACCCCATTCTCTCTTACTACTCCAGCGCCCCCATTCTCTCTTACTACTCAGCGCCCCCAATTCTCTCCTACTACTCCAGCACACCCCATTCTCACTCCCGCAGACAGGCAGATATCGGAGGATAGTTTATGTCACCCTTTAATGTCAGCCAAAAGAGCCATATGAAGACGATGGGACAGCCTTGCTGTAATGGGCTACTCCCGAGGGCCACTGTGGGAGGAGAACCAAATCCTTACAAGCTTTATGGACCAAGTTTTCTCCTGGGCAGTTGAGGTCTGGGTCGGAAGTGTTGCCAATATAGCTATTTTTCCGCTAGATCTAGAGGCATTTACTTCGATCTAGAGGCTAATTTTTACATCTAGCGACATGAAATATATCGGTATTCTGTATATTTGAGCAATTTTAGAGATATTGTAAAGCTTGTGCCTTTATTCTAGCTATTTTCGGCAGATATTTACTTTCTAGCGATATTGTTTTGGTAACCCTGTGTGTCGGGTCTGAGGCGGGTGATATCCAGGGTTGGTTTGTGGCACTTCTCAGATAAGAAATAGAGAGGCATATTCACCAACTGTACTTCACTCTCGCACCAATGCTGAGAACGGCTGCGCGAGAACGATTTGAAGGGGTAACTCGCTCAATCTTTGCATTTCACGCACACCGCTCCATATGGCCTGTGTGTGTGTTTTTATATATCTATTGATCGTGCATAATAATATTATTAATATTAATAATATAATAATAATCATATACATGAACAAAAAATAAGAATAGTCAGTATTAACGACTCGATAAATACTATTAGTACCTTCATAAATTTGTGTTTGTGTGTGTTTTTTTTTTTTTTTATCAAATAGAATGAAGAAAATCTTAAAAAATACCTGCTGACGTTAGTGTAAAATAATTATCTGTGAAAGAGGATTTGCCTTGAATTCTTGCCAAGCTTTGAAAAAATCATCCTTCGATGATGCACACACGAGGCGCTTCACTGCAGCCATCAGCTTCTGGCGATCCTCTTTCCGTATGCCTTGCATGAGGTCAAGTAGCCATCGCCACACTTGCTGAATTAAGTGAAAAGTGCATAACAACTGACGAACTGCAGGCCAGGTTGCTGCTAGGGCTCCCATCATTGCGCTGGAGTTGTCGGTCATCAACGTTCCTGGTGATTGCTTCCTATAAAACACATTTTATCCAACAGCTCCTTTTATCATACCAAAACCTGTAATGAGAACAAAAGCGGTTAAAGGTATATATCAGAGACATCTATATGTAAATATGTACCTAGAGTACACAACAAAGCGCCATACTAAGATTAATGTTACCCTAGTTACCCGCTGATATCTGTAAGTATCTCTCTCTCTCTCTCTCTCTCTCTCTCTCTCTCTCTCTCTCTCTCTCTCTTACACACGCACACACACACATACACAACATAGCTTGACCACTTATTATAATTTATCAATCACATTCAGATTGTTTTGTTCAATCATATGAAGTGGTACATATTAGTAAAGTGTACATCTTAGTTTTAAATAAACTACAAGCATGATCTATTGATTTTAACATACAAATTATATGATATGTTCGATTAGCAAGTGCATGTGCATGGACATATAAGAGTTTCTTCAAAGTAACTATACAGAAGTTGCTCTGTTTCAGTAAGAAAATATAAAAAATACAAAACGAGGGACGCACAATGAAGCAACTTGGTTGAGCCAGAGAATTTTCAGTCTTCTACTGTACTTCTCACTTCTCCGCTTGTTCTTCCTCTGTCCAATTGCTTTTACTCCAGCCATCTGGTCTGGGGCTAAAGACAATGAAGGCTTCATTGTCTTTAGCTCCAGACCAAATGGCTGGAGTAAAGTAGGAAAGAAAACCAATTCGACAGAAGAAGAACAAGCGGAGAAATGAGAAGTACAGTAGTGGACTAAAGTTCTCGGGCTCAACCAAGTTGCTTCATTTTTTGTTTGAAGCAACTTGGTTGAGCCCGAGAACTTTAGTCCACTACTGTACTTCTCACTTCTCAGCTTGTTCTTCCTCTGTCCAATTACTCTTTTTTCCTATTTTACTCCAGCCATATGGTCTGGAGCTAAAGACAATGAAGCCTTCATTGTACCAAGGAATCCCCTTTCCTCTGCCCCCACGGGAATATGTACCAGCAAATCGACGGTGTAGCGATGGGAAGCCCCCTGAGGGTCCTGTTCGCCAATTTCTTCATGGGAACTATCGATGAGGAACTCCTGGCTGCCCACCGGCCCACTGTCTACTGCAGGTACATCGATGATATCTTCGTGCGGGTGAAGGACCTGGGCGGATTCAGGGACCTCCAGCAGCGCTTCATGGCCGCCTCCGGACTCAACTTCACATACGAAGAAACCACCGATGGACATCTACCCTTCCTTGACCTCCTTGTCTCCCTACACTGTGACGCCTCCCGGCGTTAGCAGAATGGTTGCGTGGGGCACTGCAGCTCGCTAGCGCTCGCCAGGATGGGGGGATGGGCTACAGTTGTCCTAGAATGATCTGCTTTATTTAATTAGTGTCGTGTTGCCACAGACAGTCTAGAAATGGTCTTTGTTTTGGTCTGTGACCGCGCCTTATATTTAATATTCGCTATAATATAAATGTTGCTTGTGTGGGAGGCGAGCGAGAGAGGGTGAGGGAGTACACCTGGCAGCGGGGTGAGCTATGACGCGGCTCGCTTGGGCGCTGACGGCATTGGCGGCCGGGTGGTCAACTAGTCCCTTCCCGTCGCGGCCTCGTGTTCTTTACCAGCTCAGAGCTTGCCTGACACGCGTATCGCCTACATCCTTTGCAATTCTGTCCCCCATACTCGCCACTTTGCATACTGTTTCTGTCTCTCGACTTCTCCTTTCTCGTTCTCTAATCTTTATTAAACTCAACATCCCTTCTGGTTTCAGCATAGACGTTCACCGTCGACCAGTCGTATTGTACGCGAAGCTCTCAGATATTTCCATGTATTAGGTTAAGGAGGTATTATGCTTTATTGAGGTTTTGAGAGACGGACTTTTCCGTATGTGTCCTCTCTCGGGAAGGTTGTAGACCGGTATATGTCTCCCTGGCAAGGTGTTGAGTGATTCTGCTTGGTTATCTAAAGCTAGACTGGGGGTAAGGTTACTGTGTCGTTGTCTCCGATGTGTGCAGTGTTAGCTAAGCCCTGCACGACATCGACAGGTACTGTGGGAGCCTAAGTTGTCTTCGGGTGGGTTTACTTTGCGAGCACAGCGCTGTGGTGTGAGAGGGCCATAGCCTATCCCTCACAAAATAGTGCTGCCTCTTTGTGTTGACTTCTGAGGGATCGCCAGGATAGAGCTAGGTACTAGAGACCTAGATTTATCAAGAGAGCATCCCCGTCATACAACGTAATCTTCATTATACCACCTTCGGACAACGTCAGCTACGAGCCGCATGCTCGCCCATTGTTGCCCTGCCTTGATACCCCAGCTAGACTTTATTAACTGAGCAGACACTGGTTAGAGATAAGCCCCATTATTATATGTATGCAGCATTATTAATCACTGCACTTTTGAGCCGAGGTTGTTGTTGAGTTGCACAACCCTAGTAGGCTGTTGCGTTGTGTCACGAAGCATTTCTTTAGTTGTCGAGCATTACTACCTTTGCGCAGTCTTTATTATTCGCCTGCCTATTATTACTATATGTCCTAGCATTTATTGTGACCCGTATTCTGCATTATAATTGTTCAAGATTCTGTACGAACATCTTCCCAGCATCAGACTTATTTCAGAAGTTTCCAGTTGATGTTGCATTGCACTTTCTTTAATACAGGAGTGCCAGTTATTTGAGTATCTACCGTAACGTTAATTAATCACGTTAACTATCTTTTCTTTGTGTAACATAATCGAGTAATCTTTTACTGTTTGAGAATAGGCTGTTTCATTGAGCGTCAGCCTAGTGTGTGTGCACCAGTTACCGAGTCATAGGATACCTCGTTGTCCAGGCACGACTCAGGGCGGTAATGGTGTTTTGTTTTCCAGTGTTTAAGGCAGGGGTTGGATCTAGTGTTACCGTTGTTGCATTTTGCCATTATCTAGTCCAATGTTGAAGAGCCCTGTGTCTTTGAGAACCTGGATCGTAACAAATGGCGACCTAGCTCAGGATCTTGTGAACTAAGAGATAATTGCAGGATTGTTGTGGTCATTTGTTTTATTGAGGAATATAGTGGGCACGTTCATTTTTTTTTGGCAAAGTAGTGTAGCACTTGAGAGTCTTCAGACATTTTTGGCAAGTGAATTGTGCTACATAGGAGCTTGGGTACTTCTTCTTTTATTTTATAAACGTGAGAATTTTTGGTGGACACAATGGGAGACGAATCAGATCATACTGAGAGTTCAGGGAATGATGCAGACTCTGATGGGCAGATGCCAGGGGGGTTAGTAACTAGTGAGGAGGCCGCAAAGAAGTTTTTGGAGGTGGCTATAACAGCTGATCGACTAGAGGGAATTAGCAAGTATGGTCTACAGTGTTTGGCTCCCCTCATGGGGCTTAAGGTGGCTCATGGCATCAAGAAGAACGATTTGAGGGCTTGCGTACTGGGGGCGGCTAGTGAGGTCCAGGGTGGAGAGGGTGCTCGGGGACTTCTGCTCGAGCCCCCCCTCCACTCTACTCCCATCGGGACCTCTAGGATGCCGAAGTTTAGTACGTTCCCGCAGGCCGATAGCCGCTGGCAGCGTGGTTTAGGATCGCTGGGTGGGCCTCCAATAGTTGCACCTCCTCCTCAAAGTTTCACTACAGAAATGCTCTTCCAGCTTGAGATGGCAAAGATGCAGGCTGAGCGTGAAGAACGTCTCGAACTCGCTAAGATAGAGGCTAAGCGACAGGCTGACCTCGAACTCGCTAAGGCTAAACAGCAGACGGATCTCGAACTCGCTAAGGCTAAACAACAGACGGATCTCGAACTCGCTAAGGCTAAACAACAGACTGATCTCGAACTCGCGAGAATAAAATCTGAGTCGGAGGCTGAGTCTACCAGGTACCGGGCAGATATCGATCTTGAGAAGACTCGGGTGGAAACGACAGGGCAACGTCTCGGTGGTGGGAATTGTGGGCATGATCAGTCTTTGTCGCACCTGTTGAAGCTAGTCCCTGTATTTGATGAGTCGGGTGTCACCAAATTTTTCATGAGATTCGAGAAGAAGTGCCAGGAACACCAGTGGCCTGGGGAGAAGTGGGCAGCCCTTGTTTCCTCTAGACTTGTGGGCAAGGGACTCAGGGCTTATGATGCATTGCCGATAGAGTCGTGTATTATCTACGAGGAACTCAAGGAGGCTGTCCTGAGAGCATACGAACTACAACCAGAGACGTACAGGTTGAAGTTCCGGGGTGTTACCAAGGGTCGGGAGAGCACCTTTTTGGAACATGCCCGGGAGCTGTCCGATGCTTTTGGGAATTGGCTGAGGTCGGAGAAAGCTACTACGTTTGACGACATTAAACAGTTGGTGCTTTTAGAGCAGTTTTTCAAATGCACGGGCAGCGACCTGACGTTAAACCTGAAAGAAAAGCAACCAAAAACTCTACAGGAGGCAGCTGAGATGGCTGACCTCCGGCTATCACTAATTCGTGGGTGCGGGTCTGCCCAGCGTAGTGAGGCAGGTAACAAGGGGCGTGACGCCCCACCCCCCCGAGTTAGTGATATACCTTATGCAAACAAGTACAAGAGCCATGATACCAAGACTGACCACAAGACTAGCACCGTCCCATTTAAGAAGGGGCCGGGCCCTTCCCAGTACCAAGGGAAGCCCAAAGGGGAGTTGGAGTGTTATCATTGTCATAAAAAGGGGCACTTTGCAAGAGTCTGTCCTAGCAAACCACCTACAGCAGCTGTGTCTTTGGCCTGCAACATTGGTGTGTCTCCGAAGTCATCTGAGTTTGCCCGGGGCAGTTCGTCAGAGGCTGAGGCACAGCCAATGCAGAAGCACCTGGGAGGCTCGAACCCTGCTCAGGATGTTTTTTGCGACCATAGAGGGCGGGGTTGCGTGATGTGGGCGGGGCGCAAGCATGGAGTAGAGGTCTTGCGTGATACAGGTGCTTCCCAGACTCTGATGAAAACTTGACTGGCTACCCTATAAACGCGGCTCGGGTGGTGGTGGTGCAGGGTATTAATGCAACTCGGTCATACCCGCTGGTGCGGTTGGAGTTGGAGGTGGATGGTGTGGCACGTGAATTGGATGTCGGGATTGTGGAGAAACTGCCAGTGGAGGGCGTCGACCTTCTTCTCGGCAACGACTTTGCAATGCCCGCTTCTGAGGTTCTACCCTTAGTCGTTGCCGAGAGGCCGGCCGACGTGAGTAGGGAAGAGCAAGAGTGGGTCGAGCGGTGCCAGACACAACCCCTGGCGTGTGTTGTCACCCGAGCTCGGGCAGCTAAAGTGTCACAGCCTAGTCCTCCGTCTTCAGACCAGCGGAGGAACGATCAACAGGAGGAGGCTAAAGCTGGAGTTGGTTTTAAGAGTTTTGACTCGGCGGCTCTCCTGGGTGATTCAGTATTAGCACCATTACTTAATTCTGGAGTAGCCCCTGGGCCTGTCATCGAGAGTGACGAGGCTGGGCATGACGAGTCTCCACGACAGCAACGTTATGTACATCGAGAGAGACAGAGGGAGCAGCCCAGTATCGGGGAAGGTCATGCATTGCTCCGGGAGCAGTTAGATCGCTTGGCACCCTCAGATATACGTCGGTTGCAACTAGAGGACCCTCAGCTCCAAACGTGTGCTAATGGAGCTGTAGAGCTCGACGAGGACGGCGATGCACAGCCAGGAGATTTTTTTTATTTAGAAGGCATCCTCTATAGGCGTTTTCAAGACCCTAAACGTAGTTGGCAAGAGGGGTCCGGAGTAGTGGACCAGTTGGTGGTGCCACTTGAGTGCAGGGATAGCCTACTGAGGTTGGCGCATGACATACCGCTGGCAGGACATCTAGGGGTGAGAAAAACGGTGGCGGCTTTAGAAAAATTGTTTTGGTGGCCGGGGTTGAAGGGGCAGGTGGTAACCTGGATAGCAAGGTGTCATACGTGCCAGAGGGTTGGAAAACCTAACCAAACAATTCCGAGAGCCCCGTTGCACCCCATTCCTGTCAGTGGACCGCCCTTCAGTAAGGTCATCATTGATATGGTCGGACCCCTACCCCCTACTATTGCCGGTAATAAATTTCTATTAACTATCATGGATGTGGCCACTCGTTATCCTGATGCATATCCAATGAGAAATGGGACGGCGAAAACTGTTGTCCGGAACCTGCTCTTGCATTGCTCGCGGTATGGTTACCTGCAAGAGGTGCAATTGGACCAAGGTTCTAATTTTACATCTAATCTGTTCAAACAAACTATGATTCAGCATGGCATCAGCACTGTCGTCTCTTCTGCGTATCACCCGGAGAGTCAAGGGGTGTTGGAGAGGTGGCACGCCACGCTGAAAAGCATGCTTCGATGTTATTGCGCAGAGAACGGAAAGGTTTGGGACCTTGGTCTGCCGTATGTTTTGTTCGCGGCAAGAGAAGTACCTGGAGAGAGTCTCGGTTTCAGTCCGAATGAGCTTGTTTTCGGGCATCAGGTGAGGGGCCCTCTCCTCATGGTGAAGGAGATTTGGGAGAGTACCGCTAAGCCATGTTCTATGTTGAGATACGTCCTCGAGAGCAGAGAGAGAATGCTTAGAAGTCTGGAGCTGGCCGGGCGTAATTTGGTGAGTTCGCAGGCCCGTATGAAGGACAGGTACAATACTAAGGCGAAACTCCGGGAGTTTCAGGTAGGTCAAGAGGTGTTGGTCCTGTTGCCTTTGTCAGGTCATCCTCTGGCTGCCAAGTACGCTGGGCCTTATCGGGTGGTGTCAAAGATCTTCGATCTAGATTACCTCGTTGCCACTCCAGACCGGAAGAAGCGTAACCAACTATGCTACATTAATTTGTTGAAGGAGTATGTGAGGTGCCCACCTGAGTCACTAGCTGTCCCTGTGTTGACCTGCTGCGGTCATGGTGGAGAAGGAGAGGGGGGCAGCAATGATCAGGTGGATGATAACTGGGATTGTCATGTCTCGGCTGATCAGTGGGCGGGGAATTCGAGCCAATGTGCGCATGATGCTCCGGCGCACCTGCCGGAGGAACAGCAGGTGGCAGTGCAGCGCCTGTTCGATTCATACCCCACTGTATTTGCCGAGCACCCAGGCCTCACTACTCAAGCGGTGCATGACGTCGATGTAGGAGAGCACCCCCCCTTCAAGTCGATACCTTATCGGGTGCCACCCATTAAACTCCCAGCGCTCAGGGATGAGCTGGAGTATATGCTGGTGAGAGGCTTGATCAAGAAGGGGGCAGTACGGTCGACTTCTCCTGTCACTCTGCTGCCCAAACCTGATGGAAAAGTTCGGTTCTGCATTGACTTTAGGCGGTTGAACGGGTTGACCCCCACCAATGCATATCCTCTTCCTCGGGTGGATGACAGTGTGAATAAGATCGGGAAAGCAAGGTACTTGACCAAGGTAGACCTCGTTAAAGGCTACTGGCAAGTACCACTGTCTGAGCGGGCTAAAGAGGTGTGCGGGTTTGTGGTGGATGATAGTACTTACCGTTGCAACGTGATGCCATATGGTCTGAAAAATGCACCGGCCACTTTCCAGAGCTTAATGAACGACATCGTAGCAGACATCCCAAACTGTACTGTCTACCTTGATGACGTGATCATTTATGACAACGATTTCCAAAGTCACTGTGAGCACATAGAAGCATTATTTAGTCAACTTAGTAAAGCAGGCTTGGTGGTTAATCTGGGCAAGTGTGACTTTGTGCAAGCCACGGTGCAGTATCTGGGGTTTGTGGTTGGGTTAGAGCAGGTGAGCCCGCCCCAACAGAAGATACAGGCTATCGACTTGTTCCCCAGGCCGACCACCAAGCGGCAGATCATGAGATTTTTGGGCATGATTGGGTATTACCGCCGCTTTATAAGAGGCTATTCTACTGTGTTAGCTCCTTTGACAGATCTACTAGCCAAAGATAAAAAGTTCCGCTGGGCACCTGAGTGTGAGCAGGCGTTTCGAGTAGTTAAACACCTTTTATGCACTCACCCTATCCTCAGGGCCCCGGACTTTGAACGACCATTTCAGTTGGCGACTGATGCCAGCAGAGTAGGGGCTGGTGCCGTACTTTTGCAGACAGACGAGGAAGGTCTTGAGCATCCAGTCAGTTTCTTTTCAAAGAAATTTAATTCAGCACAGAAAAACTATTCGGTTGTTGAAAAGGAACTGCTGGCAATCGTGTTAGCGCTCAGACACTTTGAGGTCTATGTTCCTGCCTATGGGCCAGTCGTGGTAGTGTATACCGACCACCACCCGCTTAAGTTCCTCAATCAATTATTCCACAACCGGAATATGAGGCTGACCAGATGGTCGCTCATGTTGCAAGAGTACAACTTAGACATTCGCCATATTGCCGGTTGTGAGAATGTGATTGCGGACTGTTTGTCGCGGGTGGAGGATCCGGGGTAGGCTACCACAGTATGTTGGTATAGCCTCCTGTCTTGGCTCGCGGTGTATTATTGCGCTGGTGCTTGTTGGCTCGCGTGTGTAGCATCAGCGTAGGGTCGCAGGGCAGGAGTTGTTGGCTTTGATTAGAAGAAAATTAGGCTACATCTATAGTAGCCACCAAAAACAACATTAAAATAAAATATGAAAAATTAAATAAAAACTCTTTCTTTTTGATAATTAATTTTAAGATAATATTGTAGCTGAGTACTGAGTGCAGATGATTTTCCCTCAGTAGGCTGTGCTTCTTAAAGCTCGCTCTGGGAGCACAATGTTATGAATTAATGTATTATATTTGGGAAGGGTGATAAGATTTTGTTTATATATAAATGTTGTTGTATTTTTTTTGAGGAGACTGAGCTTGCATTCCATGAGTGGCAGAGTGGTTAGGAGTGGCAGATTCTAGCGACATTCTGCCTGTTCAGATATGGGCTCATGGTTGAGTGTCCCATATCTTGGGGGGGGTGTGACGCCTCCCGGCGTTAGCAGAATGGTTGCGTGGGGCATTGCAGCTCGCTAGCACTCGCCAGGATGGGGGGATGGGCTACAGTTGTCCTAGAATGATCTGCTTTATTTAATTAGTGTCGTGTTGCCACAGACAGTCTAGAAATGGTATTTGTTTTGGTCTGTGACCGCGCCTTATATTTTATATTCGCTATAATATAAATGTTGCTTGTGTGGGAGGCGAGCGAGAGAGGGTGAGGGAGTACACCTGGCAGCGGGGTGAGCTATGACGCGGCTCGCTTGGGCGCTGACGGCGTTGGCGGCCGGGTGGTCAACTAGTCCCTTCCCGTCGCGGCCTTGTGTTCTTTACCAGCTCAGAGCTTGCCTGACACGCGTATCGCCTACATCCTTTGCAATTCTGTCCCCCATACTCGCCACTTTGCATACTGTTTCTCTCTCTCGACTTCTCCTTTCTCATTCTCTAATCTTTATTAAACTCAACATCCCTTCTGGTTTCAGCATAGACGTTCACCGTCGACCAGTCGTATTGTACGCGAAGCTCTCAGATATTTCCATGTATTAGGTTAAGGAGGTATTATGCTTTATTGAGGTTTTGAGAGACGGACTTTTCCGTATGTGTCCTTTCTCGGGAAGGTTGTAGACCGGTATATGTCTCCCTGGCAAGGTGTTGAGTGATTCTGCTTGGTTATCTAAAGCTAGACTAGGGGTAAGGTTACTGTGTCGTTGTCTCCGATGTGTGCAGTATTAGCTAAGCCCTGCACGACATCGACAGGTACTGTGGGAGCCTAAGTTGTCTTTGGGTGGGTTTACTTTGCGAGCACAGCGCTGTGGTGTGAGAGGGCCATAGCCTATCCCTCACAACATAATGCTGCCTCTTTGTGTTGACTTCTGAGGGATCGCCAGGATAGAGCTAGGTACTAGAGACCTAGATTTATCAAGAGAGCATCCCCGTCATATAACGTAATCTTCATTATACCACCTTCGGACAACGTTAGGCTACGAGCCGCATGCTCGCCCATTGTTGCCCTGCCTTGATACCCCAGCTAGACTTTATTAACTGAGCAGACACTGGTTAGAGATAAGCCCCATTATTATATGTATGCAGCATTATTATTCACTGCACTTTTGAGCCGAGGTTGTTGTTGAGTTGCACAACCCTAGTAGGCTGTTGCGTTGTGTCACGAAGCATTTCTTTAGTTGTCGAGCATTACTACCTTTGCGCAGTCTTTATTATTTGCCTGCCTATTATTACTATATATCCTAGCATTTATTGTGACCCGTATACTGCATTATAATTGTTCAAGATTCTTTACGAACATCTTCCCAGCATCAGACTTATTTCAGAAGTTTTCAGTTGATGTTGCAGGACTAGCATTGCACTTTCTTTAATACAGGAGTGCCAGTTATTTGAGTATCTACCGTAAGGTTAATTAATCACGTTAACTATCTTTTCTTTGTGTAACATAATCGAGTAATCTTTTACTGTTTGAGAATAGGCTGTTTCATTGAGCGTCAGCCTAGTGTGTGTGCACCAGTTACTGAGTCATAGGATACCTCGTTGTCCAGGCACGACTCAGGGCGGTAATGGTGTTTTGTTTTCCAGTGTTTAAGGCAGGGGTTGGATCTAGTGTTACCGTTGTTTCATTTTGCCATTATCTAGTCCAATGTTGAAGAGCCCTGTGTCTTTGAGAACCTGGATCGTAACAACACGACCACGGCTTCAAAACTACCGTGTACACCAAACCTACTAACAATGGCCAATGTCTTAATGGGGAAAGTGAATGCCCTAAACGATACCTACAGTCCACCATCGCCGCCTATGTCAGGAGAGCCCTCACCCATTGCACCACCTGGAATGACACACACAATGAACTGGAAAGGCTCACCCAGGTCCTAGTCAACAATGGGTATTCCAACACTGACGTCACCAATGCCATCAACCACCACCTAGACAAATGGTACAAACAAGACCCCCCTAGCACCAACCCGGCCAATGACATTACATTTTTCTACAGAAACTACATGTCTTCCGACCACACAACAGACGAATCCATTATGAAAGAAATAATTAACAATAACGTCCTCCCCACCAACCCTGACAATAAAATCAAACTCATTATTTACCACAAATCTCCTAAGACCTCCAACCTTGTCCTCCGTAACCGCCCCATTTCCACCAACCAACCGAAAGACGACCATCTGATATACCAGCATATTTGCACCTCTGGGGACTGTGGACCCCTATCCTATGTTGGAATGACACAGACTTGCCTTTCCCGTCGACTAACCCTCCACCTTCAATCTGGCGCTATAAAAGATCACTATCAAGCCCCCCACCATCTTGCCCTAACTCGCGCCGACCTAGACAAACAAACCACCATACTCAACAAAGAATCAGACCCCAGAAGACTAGCTATTTTAGAAGCTCTATACATCCAAACACTCAACCCCAGCATCAACAACCAAACACAAGACCTTCAAATTCTTCCTTCAGGCAAGCGCTACAGGCATGCTGCCCCCCCCCCTCCTCTCGCCCCGCGCCCCCCTCCCTTACGCTTCCACGCTCAGCACACAACTGACAACACCAACCAATCACAGCCACCCCACAGCCAACAACCAACCACCGATAAGATTTAGTGCCCATCTCACGAATAGACTGCCTTCCACCAATGAACAGCCACCACACACCCAGTAGCTCCGCCCACCTCCCTCTACTTGATCCTCGAATTTTGTATAAATATGATGCTTTGTCCCTATTCTAATCATTACCTCTCCATTCCCTGAAGATGCAAGATGTTTACTTGTGAAACGTGGGATCCACCATGAATTTTGCTAACCTTTTGTACCTCATCTCTGAACCCCAGAGGAAAATTGTTAGAACTATTGAAAGCTGTAACAATAAAATCCTGAATGCTGAAACTTCTATTGCTTTTAACCTCGTCTGTTTAAAAGAGAATGTATATATATATATATATACATATATATACTGTATATATATATATATATATATATATATATATATATATATATATATATATATATATATATATCCTCCAACCAAAAACTTATCTCCGTCACCTGTCCTATCTCTTCAGTATGGTCATCCGATCCTCCCAGCTGGCGGCGCTTGTAGCACTTTGGCGCTGCCGACTGGGGGCTCTCCAGCAGTACTTCTTTGATTTCCCATGGAATGACTTCTGCTTCCGTGGCTGAGGACCCTCGGAGAGTGCTGAACGCATTACTGAGGTAATCCTCTCGGGCATGGAAGCGTACATTCCATTTTCTTTCCCTCGGTCAAATGCAATAAAATCTTGGTTTACTCACACTTGTTCTACTGCTGTCCACAACAAGGAGGAAGCATTCAAACGGTACCGATGCCTTAAAACTCAAGAATCTCATTCTTCATATGTTTCTGCTCGGAATCAAGCCAAATCTGGTCTTCGACTTGCCAAGCACTCTTTCATCAATAATAAATGCATTGAACTATCCAACTCTAGCTCTTCCCAAGCTTTCTGGCATCTAGCCAAAAACCTCTCCAACAATTTTTCTTCCTCGTCTTTCCCTCTCTTTTTCCACGCTGATGGCAAAACCATCACTTCTTCCTCTGACAAAGCTTAACTCTTCGCTCAAACTTTTGCTAGAAACTCCATCTTGGATGATTCCGGTGCTATTCCTCCTCTCAACCCCCCTCTCTCCTACTTATGCCTAATATCCAAATCTCTTCTAAAGATGTACTTTCTACAAAAATACATACTTTTTGTATATTTATACTTGATATTGACAGATAACTTGAATTTAAAGGCGTTAATAGGGTTGGGTGGTGGCTGATAACTACCGTGTTTGATAGAGGAGCAATAATGGTTTGGTGGTTCTCACAGGTAAGCCACGGTAGCCTTGTCCGTTTCTTAGTCATTAATGTGTGACTTTAACCTCATGACACAGGGACAAGTGGCTTATTTCTACACTTTTGGTAATGCACTATATTGACGAAAATTAGGGGACGGTGTGAAAAAAGCTGTCAAAATATCATACTGATCCAACTGTTCGTTAATAAGTTATTCCCGAAAAACGATGCCACACGGCCTCTGAAACCCATAGTAGTTCTTATCGCAGATAATGCAAAGGAAGTGGAGGTAACGTTCAATAGATGAAGGGAGGGTATGGGCTGGCAAACAAGGGACTAAGAGTTTATATAGATAAAACAAAGGTCATGATCAGTGAAGTTGGGTGCGG
>JBAKBP010034727.1:12500-20375 GCA_037953745.1 Lithodes maja | reverse complement strand
ATCCCGGTGTCAATTTCTTCCTGGCGAGCGATGGCGAGCCAGCATTGTAGGGAGAAGTCCGGCTTCGCCTGAGAAATTTTTCTATCGAAAAATTTACACATTTATCTTGCTGTCAAAACAAAAATATATATATGCTGGCTCGCCACCGTTCGCCAGGAAAATATTGACACCTGGATGGGGGTAAACGTCTTAAAACAGTAGGCTGAATGGGACAGAACGGATACAAGCCAAAGAGAGAGGGAGAGAAAGAGAAGACAAAAAAAGCGAGGTGGGCTCCCTTAAAGCAAACTATACATAATGTCTAGCTTTACTCTGTTTAACCCTTTCAGTACCGGTCAGTATATTTTATTTCAGCTACATTCAGACGATTTTATAAAGTTTTGGAAGAATATATCGTACTGTATGGTAGCTAAAAGGATTAATTGAGATAGTCTGCAGAATTTTAAAGTGTAGACGTCCTTCCTAAGCTGAAGAAAATCGCATACCGGTACTATTTGCCAGAATATCACGAAAAGGACGTCATCGGTACTGAATCAGTGAATCCTTTCAACGTACGATGAAGCGTTTGTATTTTATTTTCATATTTCATTGTCTATCATAAAGAGATTTTACTAAGATTAAAAAATGTCTGTTGGTGTCGGTGATAATTAAGATATTGAACTCCCATATATATATATATATATATATATATATATATATAGAGAGAGAGAGATATATATATATATATATAGAGAGAGAGAGAGAGAGAGAGAGAGAGAGAGAGAGCGAGAGCGAGAGCTAGTAATACTGATAATACAAATATTAAATATTGTCATTAGTAAGGAAAACAGTAACTACGTATCCCTTGAATATAAAGGACCGCATTTCAAAATAAACAAATAGAATAGGAGCTCTACATTGGCCAACCTGGTGAGTTATCTGCTCAACAGGTGGCGTTGTGTGTGTGTGTAAGTGTGAGAGTCCGAGTGTAGGGGGTAAGACAGTGAAGCACGGGAACGAGGTGGCTTCAGAGATGGGGTCGTTTCGGGCCATGAGTGAGCACCGTGCCTCATGTGAAGGCAAGATGGCAGGTGCTCGTTGTACTCTACGTGCTTCACATGTCTCACTCCCTAGACTGGAACAAGACCTCACGGGCTTCACTGTTCATTGTAAAGCGGTGAATGTTAAGGCTCTCAGCCTATGCCCGAGAGGAAGTAAGTTGGGGAAAAAAAAAAAAAAAACTATTGCGTTTTTGTTATATATCCTATTATTTTACCTTCTCGATTTTTATATCTCAAATGGGCAAACTTTAACAATAAATATACCTAAAAACAAACTTTTACTCACTATCAGTCCGACCGTATAATTATCAGCAGAACTTTTATCTTGTTGTATAGCCAGTAGACCATAATATACTGCTGACTACGGGCACAGTGCACATAAATGACCTACTTAAGGTATATATAATGGACTAACTTTGGCCATTACATTCGCACTTGACGCAGGTCACTATCAGTGACCTCAGTCAAGCTTAAAAAACAACAGCCCGTGATCCTCCAAGATAAATTTGTACATTTTTCAATAGAAACATTTCCCGGCCGAAGGCCGATTCCTCTGAAATCACAGGCTCGCTATCGCTCGCCAGGAAAAAAAATCGACATCTACTGTAAATAACACGAACACTCTAAATATTGACAAAGAAATGTGGCGAAAGATCTTAAAATCGACAAACTAATGGACCAAACGTCTTAAAATCGGAAAACTAAATGGGCTAAACATTAGGGAGAAGAGGGTCTAGCCCTTAAATTTATAGATGCAAGTTCTCAAGCATCCGGGAAATACCAAAGCATTAAATATTGTCTCCCATAGGCCTAGATGCCATACAGTTTGAAGTGGTTGTGTCGTTATTATATCTCAAGATTGTACTAACAGATCCTTCAAACTGAATACCGGGGTAGCTATCAACAACAAACCACTAGCCATCTAATTATCCACCATTAACAATACACTAAACATACATTTACGAGCATAATCTCTTTTGAAGTGGCCATCCGGAATCTTCAATGGCCAATTTGTCATCTAATTTACCCGCATTACAATATCCTGAAAGAAAATTGAAGAACGTAATATATTTTGAAGTGGCCATTATGATCAAAGACCAGCGACCCGAGTGTTGCCATTATAGGGGGGTCACCGGCCTTTTTTATCTTTTCCTCCTTTTCTCTCTTTCCCTGGCTTGTATCCATTCGGCCCCATTCAGCCAACTGTTTTAAGACTTTTATCCCCATCCAGGTGTCGATTTCTTCCTGGCGAGCGATAGCGAGCCAGCATTGTATGGAGAAATCCGGCTTCGCCGGAGAGATTTTTCTATCGAAAAATATACAAATTTAGCTTGCTATCAAAACAAATATATATATATGCTGGCTCGCTACCGCTCGCCAGGAAAATATTGGACACCTGGATGGGGGTAAAAGTCTTAAAACAGTAGGCTGAATGGGGCCGAATGGATACAAGCTAAAGAGAGAGGGAGAGAAAGAGAAACAAAGCGAGGTGGGCTCCCTTAATAAATATAACAAGGTAATGACAAATTGACTATTACGGTACTTCAGTTACCAACAGATGATTATTATTTTTAACTTACGACAAAAATGTCAATAGATAGAGAAGTAGTTGAGCTAGTCTTGAACTCGTCTGAAGGTAGCCATTGTCATCAAAGAACAGGTTCACAGGGTATTGAGATAGAACCCTGTAACATTTATAGTACGTTGCCGCCTTTCTGTATGTTAGTTTGGCTAGAATTAGACTGCAAAGTAATGGTCTTTCTCACTCTCTCAACCTTGGGAGAGACACTTGTTACAGGCAGCTTAGTCTATTGTCTCCTTTATACACATAGAAGAAAATAACAGTTTGAATACCCTTTCTGATAATCACGTATATAAGTATGTACGGTATGTATTATGTATATATGTATGTATGTATGTATATATGTATGTATGTATGTATGTATTATGTATGTATTATGTATGTATTATGTATGTATACTGTATATGTATGTATGTATAAATGTATGTATGTATGTATTATGTATGTATGTATACTGTATATGTATGTATGTATGTATGTATGTATGTATGTATGTATATATGTATGTATGTATGTATATACCAAGGCACATACCCCACAAGACAGAGCCCGAACAGGAACAACATTTAAAATTTCAATTTTTGAGGTCCGGGACCACTTTCACGTTTCCTCGCCCGTTTCTCTGTCTCGTCGAGTAGGAGAATTGTACAAGGGGAGGAGGATTCCTATCCCCCTGCCCCATATTAATGACAATCATAATTATGAATGACAAAGAACAAACCATACGAGGAGCGTCTTAGAGAATTAAATCTATTTCCTTTAACCCAGCGCAGATTAAGAGGCGACCTAATTCAAGTGTTCAAAATCATCAAGGCATCGACAATATGAACTGTAGTAAGTACTTCACTATCCACCAATCTAATTACACGCGGGGAAACGGGTGCAAAATTATTGGTAAATCTTTTAACTCACACGAAGCTAAAAATGTCTTCTTCAATCGAGTTGGCAACTTATGGAATGGGTTTCCCCGAGATGTCATAGACTGCAGCACCGTTGATTCATTTAAACTTCGCCTAGACAAATATCTCGCATCAAACCCGCGACTGACTGCGTTTGTAAATGAATAACTTTATGTTATCCTCCCCTCAGTTACTAACCCATCTGTCCCCTACTAACTTCCTAATCCTGCAACGGACATTAGTTCCAGGGCAGTAGTTCCCTTTCCAATGTTCCCTTACCCACTCTAAACCACTGTTTGGACACTTGATCCTCAGTGTTTTGGAGGACAAGCAGCCTAGAAGGGTCACTAGAGCTGTTGTTGCTTGATTTCCTTTGTACTCCTTTGTACTCCTCACTTTCCGTCTAGCCTTCCTCTCTTCTCTTCTCCTCATCATCCATCTTCCTCTATCCTCCACCTCTCCACTACCCCTCCCCCCCTCCATGTTCCTCTCTTCTCTTCTTCTGCTCATCTCCCGTGTTCCTTTCTTCTTCTGCTCATCTCCCGTGTTCCTTTCTTCTTCTGCTCATCTTCCGTGTTCCTTTATTCTTCTGCTCATCTCCCGTGTTCCTTTCTTCTTCTGCTCATCTCCCGTGTTCCTTTCTTCTTCTGCTCATCTCCCGTGTTCCTTTCTTCTTCTGCTCATCTCCCGTGTTCCTTTCTTCTTCTGCTCATCTCCCGTGTTACTTTCTTCTTCTGCTCATCTCCCGTGTTCCTTTCTTCTTCTGCTCATCTCCCGTGTTCCTTTCTTCTTCTGCTCATCTCCCGTGTTCCTTTCTTCTGCTCATCTCCTGTGTTCCTTTCTTCTTCTGCTCATCTCCCGTGTTCCTTTCTTCTTCTGCTCATCTCCCGTGTTCCTTTCTTCTTCTACTCATCTCATGTGTTCCTTTCTTCTTCTGCTCATCTCCTGTGTTCCTTTCTTCTTCTGCTCATCTCCTGTGTTCCTTTCTTCTTCTGCTCATCTCCTGTGTTCCTTTCTTCTTCTGCTCATCTCCTGTGTTCCTTTCTTCTTCTGCTCATCTCCTGTGTTCCTTTCTTCTTCTGCTCATCTCCCGTGTTCCTTTCTTCTTCTGGTCATCTCCCGTGTTCCTTTCTTCTTCTGCTCATCTCCTGTGTTCCTTTCTTCTTCTGCTCGTCTCCGTGTTCCTTTCTTCTTCTGCTCATCTCCCGTGTTCCTTTCTTCTTCTGCTCATCTCCCGTGTTCCTTTCTTCTTCTGCTCATCTTCCGTCTTCCTCTTATTTTCTCCTCATCTTCCGTCTTCTTCTCTTCTCTTCATCTTCCGTCTTCCTCTTCTTCTCCTCATCTTCTGTCTTCTCTTCATCATCCATCTTCCTCTCTTCTCTTCTCCTCATTTTCCCGTCTTCTTCTCTTCATCATCCATCTCCCTCTCCCCCCCCCCCCCCCCCCCACCTCTCCACCCGGCTATATCTGGTGGCAGGTGTAGTGTTCCATAAGTTAGGTGGAGGGGATCCTACCACTACACACCAGATTGGTCTGTGTGTGTGTGTGTGTGTGTGTGTGTGTGTGTGAAAGATAAGGTGACCAATAGACACATGATTTACATCGGTATAGTCTACACACGCAATGTAAAAACACACAGAAGAAAACCCACAAATACACTACAACAAACTCGCACACACGGACGTACATGAATCACAAAGGACGACAGACAAAAGTTTTTTTTTTTTATCCAGGACTAATAGAAAGCAACAATGCCACGCAACACTCACCTATTGCAACCATTATTATCACCACCACCACTACCACCCTCTGCCTCTTATTTTTTTGTTTTCGGATTTCTAGATGTGAGTGAATGTGTATATTGTTTTTGTTTATTCATTGTTTTCTGTTGTGTTGTCCCTATTCTGGCTCTGTCTTGAGTCGCCCCCCCCCCCCCCCTAAACAAAAATAAAAAAATAAAAAGAGGGAAAAAAAGGAAAAGTGGGGATTGGGCCTGATTATATAATTATAATATAATAGGATTTCTTGTCACTAGCAACACGTTAAATAGGATTTCTTGTCACTAGCAACACGTTAAATAGGATTTCTTGTCACTAGCAACACGTTAAATAGGATTTCTTGTCACTAGCAACACGTTAAATAGGATTTCTTGTCACTAGCAACACGTTAAATAGGATTTCTTGTCACTAGCAACACGTTAAATAGGATTTCTTGTCACTAGCAACACGTTAAATAGGATTTCTTGTCACTAGCAACACGTTAAATAGGATTTCTTGTCACTAGCAACACGTTAAATAGGATTTCTTGTCACTAGCAACACGTTAAATAGGATTTCTTGTCACTAGCAACACGTTAAATAGGATTTCTTGTCACTAGCAACACGTTAAATACGATTTCTTGTCACTAGCAACACGTTAAATAGGATTTCTTGTCACTAGCAACACGTTAAATAGGATTTCTTGTCACTAGCAACACGTTAAATAGGATTTCTTGTCACTAGCAACACGTTAAATAGGATTTCTTGTCACTAGCAACACGTTAAATAGGATTTCTTGTCACTAGCAACACGTTAAATAGGATTTCTTGTCACTAGCAACACGTTAAATAGGATTTCTTGTCACTAGCAACACGTTAAATAGGATTTCTTGTCACTAGCAACACGTTAAATACGATTTCTTGTCACTAGCAACACGTTAAATAGGATTTCTTGTCACTAGCAACACGTTAAATACGATTTCTTGTCACTAGCAACACGTTAAATGCAAAACGAAGACAAATTTTGGCCTACTTCCAGTGAACTAAATAAAAGGACAAATATTAACCTAATTAATAAGCACCCTGAATAGGTCACCTGGACACGATAATTAGCCGATAATTGGTATACCTGGTACATTTAACCCGTTCTGCACCGGTGACATCCTTTAAATCTGGCAACTGCTATATGATTTTACTCAGCTTAGGATGTGGTGATGGGCTGGTCTATCCGAGTGAGAAATGAGCGATCTCTGCCATACCCATAACTTACTCTGACTGTTCCTTTTACTTATATATCTACTAGATCTCAAGTGGCGGCGTCTTTTCCGTGGATTGACCTCCCTACTGCCAACCTAGAAGTTGGCAGATTGGGAGCCAAAGCGTCACATTTCCCTTACCCCTCAACTTTCCCTTCATAATTGCTGAGGGGCACAGGGCCTTGGGTGGGGCTTTGGTTTCCCGGGCGTTTCCGCACCTTCCTCAGCTCCCTGCCTTGGAGTGGCTTCGGTCACCCGGGCTTTGTTAGTGGTAAGCAGGGAGGATTTTGTGGGGGCGCTCGTTTATGGCCTTGGCCTTGCTCGAGACCTTGGGGCTGTTCGGCCAGACAGCCTGTGGAACAACAACAACAACAACAACAACTCAGCTTAGGAAGGACCTCTATCAAATCAGAGGCAACAGACTATCTCATTTAATCCTCTTTGCTACCGTACCACAAATCTTTCTTAAGCTGAATTAAATCGTCTAGGAGTGGCCAGAGTAGGATGAACAGGACGTCACCGGTACAGAAGGGGTTAAGAAGACAGGTGGTCCCGACTAAATATATCGAATTTCGATAGGCGTTGAACTAATGTAAACATCTCAACAGCACAACAAATAGAAAAAAAAGTTCCTCTTAAAATACAGGCTCGCTATCGCTCGCCAGGAAATAATCGACACCTAAATAACACGAACATTCTAAATATTGACAAAAGAAATATGGCGAAAGGTCTTAAAATCGCCAAACTAATGGGCGTACGAACGTCTTAAAATCGGAAAAACTAATTGGGCTAAACATGAGAGAGAAGCAGGGTCTAGAAAAGCGCCCCATCTCCCTTTAAACTTATAGAGGTAAGTTCTCAAGTATCCGGGACACAACAAAGCATTAAGGGGAGATTTCCACCTGGAGGATTTTTTTCTGGACCCCCCCTCTCCCTCATGTTTATCCCCATTGCTTTTGAGATTTTAAGAACCCTCGCCCCATTTCTGTCAATTTTAAGACCATTTGTGCCATTTAGGTGTCGATTTTTTCCTGGCGAGCGATAGCGAGCCTGTAATTTAAGGGGAACCGGCCTTCGGCCGGGACATTTTTCTACCGAAAAATGTACAAATTTATCTTGAAAGGGGCTCAAGGGGGAGTAATTCTAAGCTTGATGGAAGTCTAGGGAATCAACTAAAAACCTCCCCTTAAATATTGTCTCTCATAGGCCGAGAAGCCATACAGTTTGAAGTGGTTGTGTCGTTATTATATCTCAAGATTGTACTAACAGATCCTTCAAACTGAATACCGGGGTAGCTATCAACAACAAACCACTAGCCATCTAATTATCCACCATTAACAATA
>JBAKBP010034727.1:0-10000 GCA_037953745.1 Lithodes maja | reverse complement strand
TGATCCACCGGGATTCGAACCTGGGTTACCACATACAGATTTTAAACATTTAACCAATATACCATCAAGGCAGGACTGACACAGACCCAATTGACCACTTGCGAGTTTCAGGCTATAAGGACGTTGGAGTCGTGAACATCAATAGTAAAGAGAAATGTCAAAATAATGTGGGTTACTGATGGATAAAAAGTATGGTTAATTTGGTGTTATGTATTTATATATGTATTATGCCCGTATTTGGTGTTATGCATTTATATATGTATTATGACCGTATTTGGTGTTATGTATTTATATATGTATTATGACCGTATTTGGTGTTATGTATTTATATATGTATTATGACCGTATTTGGTGTTATGTATTTATATATGTATTATGACCGTATTTGGTGTTATGTATTTATATATGTATTATGACCGTATTTGGTGTTATGTATTTATATATGTATTATGACCGTATTTGGTGTTATGTATTTATATATGTATTATGACCGTATTTGGTGTTATGTATTTATATATGTATTATGACCGTATTTGGTGTTATGTATTTATATATGTATTATGACCGTATTTGGTGTTATGTATTTATATATGTATTATGACCGTATTTGGTGTTATGTATTTATATATGTATTATGACCGTATTTTAGCTGGTAATTCTTAAACGCGCCATAATGGATTGGAAGATCAACATCGGAATTGATTTAAATTAAAATTATACATACATTTAATACTTTCTCTCCCTCGAGAAAAACTATACAGTCGTCATTAGATATAACGGAATGGTATCGGTATATTGTGTATAGAAACAGAATATCGTGTTACTCTCTCTCTCTCTCTCTCTCTCTCTCTCTCTCTCTCTCTCTCTCTCTCTCTCTCTCTCTCTCTCTCTGTGTCGGATGGTAAGATCAGTGTGGCCAATGTTTCTACGTAAATTGATATGGTACAGTTAATATACCTTGCACATCTCTCCACCATCTCCCCGGATCAGTGCATAACAGCCCTCTCCCTGCCACCACACACCAAATATTTATCACGCACACTCTGATAGATTGGCGTCTCAAGGTCGAGTACGCAATGTGAGGGAGAAATAGATAGATAGACACACAGAATAACGCCACTAACCGAGGAAGAAAATCGCCAACCATTAATTCCCATTCCTTCTCTCTCCACTTCCCGGTGATCATGCAAATTCCGCATGACTAAGGATTCCTGGCGACCACCGGGCAGGGGGGGGGGGGGGGGGGGTGTTAAGGGGGAGACTTGTGCCGCCTTAAGAGGGTGCACCTCGCTTTTTTTCTCTTTCTCTCCCTCTCTCTTTGGCTTGTATCCATTCGGCCCCATTCAGCCTATTGTTTTAAGACGCTTACCCCCATCTAGGTGTCAATATTTTCCTGGCGAGTGGTAGCGAGCCAGCATATACCGGTATATATTTTTGTTTTACAGCAAGCTAAATTTGTACATTATTCGATAGAAAACTGTCTCCGGCGAAGCCGGATTTCTCCATACAATGCTGGCTCGCTATCGCTCGCCAGGAAGAAATCGACACCTGGATGGGGGTAATCGTCTTAAAACAGTTGGCTGAATGGAGCCGAATGGATATAAGTCAGATAAAGAGAGAGAAGGAGAAAAATACAATAAAAACAGGTGACCCCCTTAAACCCTTCAGCACCATAACGTCCTTTTACCTTAATGCTGGCTTAAAATTAGATGATGTTATGCAGTTTATGAAGGACCTGTGTTACTAAGAGGGTTTATGGAGATCGTATTTACCCATTTGAGTCGTATAGGTAGATTACCAACTAAAGAAAATCGTCTAATGATAACCAGAGTATGATGACATTTACGTAATGGTAATGAAGGGGTTAAGGGGGGTAGTGTGTTTTTTTCTTCTATTTATCTATGTATTTAATTATATTATAGTTTCCTAGCTAGACTTCCATCAAGCTTTAAAAAAAAAAAAAAAAAAAAAAAAAAAAAAAAAATAGACCCCCCCTTCAAGATAAATGTGCACTTTATTCGGTAGAAATACTGTATGTCCCGGCCAAAAGCCAGTTCCTCCTGGAAGTAGAGGCTCGCTATCGCTCGCCAGGAAGCAATCGACAGCTAAATGGCACAGCAGGTCTTAAAATCGCAAAACTAATGGAACGAACGTCTTAAAATATCAAAGCCAAGGGGACTACATTTGAGGAGAAAAACCAAGTACCTCTCCCTTAAGGGGAGGTTTTTAGTGCGTTTCTTAGACCTCCATCAAGCTTGAAATTACACCCCCTTGCAAGATAAATTTGTACATTTTTCGGTAGAAAAATGTCCCGGCCGAAGGCCAATTCCTCTTAAATTACAGGCTCGCTATCTCTCGTCAGGAAAACATCGACATATAAATGGCACGAAAGGTCTTAAAATTGACATAAATGGGGCGAAAGTTCTTAAAATCGACAAACTAATGGGGCGAACGTCTTAAAATCTCAAAAGCAATGAGGCTAAACATGAGGGAGAAAGGGGTAAAGAAAATAATTCCTCAAGTGGAAATCTGCCCTTAATAAACCCATCTCAGTCCTTTAGTAAATAATAATCTTAGTCCTTAACTGTGTATCTCTGTCTATGCCAAGCCAAGAACACGAGAGCAAGTAAGATTGTTGTGGTGACTGTGAGAGAGAGAGAGAGAGAGAGAGAGAGAGAGAGAGAGAGAGAGAGAGAGAGAGAGAGAGAGAGAGAGAGAGAGAGAGAGAGAGAGAGAGAGAATAAGGGTCACAAGAAAGGAACGAACGTGGGAGGTAGAAGAAAATGGTTTCAAGGGGGACTAGACAAAACTAATGATTGATTGCTAAAGGGAGAGGATAATAACACTATTTGACAGAAAAAAGAGAGACAAAATAACGAGGGAGACGTGGGTGGGGGGAAGAATAAAGAGAGAATGATATATATATATATATATATATATATATATATATATATATATATATATATACCGGTATATACTTTACCCTGGCAGCCCACAACTGTTTTCAATTGTCTTTCGTTAATTTTAATTATGGCCCATAAAACTTCCAAATTATGCTTAATGTATTATTTTCTATATTTGACATGATTTTTTTTTTTAAATTTGTTGTCGCCGAACATATAAATCCGAGAGTCCAATCGGGCAAGGGATTTAATTTCTCCAGTCAAGCAAGAACTTATCTAATTAATCCAATTAACTCCAGCAAAAACTTGGTATAACAGACTTTATGATGGTAAAAGCCATCAAATTTATCCTTTTACCCTTGACGATAGTTCAGAGCAAAGTTTACAGTCGTTTCTCACAGCGTTCTTGGAAACAAAATACAAATTAGAGACACTTCGTAAACACTTTGTCGCCAGATCTCTCTCTCTCTCTCTCTCTCTCTCTCTCTCTCTCTCTCTCTCTCGTATTACTGCAGAACACGTTGAGAACATTCACCACATTTTCTCTCAGCTCAGGCCTTTTTACAGACATTAAGTGGGAGGATAAAAAAGTTTATATTGCTTTCTCGATTTACTGTTGTAATAAATAACCATAAACGACCAAGTTGTTACAGAACATTTACTTTTATTATCATGTCCGGTGTGATATTATCCATTATGATAAGATTTCGATATTTCGAAGAATGTAGTAGAAATCTTTACCCATTCAGTACCAGAGACGTCCTTTTCATCATATTCTGGCAACTATTAAACGATATTTGACAGCTTAGGAGGGACCTCTAGCAATAATAAAACTTCAAACTATCTCAACCAACCCTTTTAACTAACACAGATCCTTCCTAAGCTGCATAATATCGTTTAAATATAGGTAGAATACAATATAACACCCGACGCTGGTACTCAAAGGGTTAACATATTATGACCGTTCTGTAAATATATATTATAACACATATGTCGTAGTTTCCTTTAATCATGTATACTTTTATTACTTCCGAGGGGTACCCAGGGTTATTTAAATATTTAAGAACCGGAATCTATTTCTTCTACCGGTACTTCTTCAATACCTCTGTCACTTACAGTATAAATTATACGGTACATATCAGGAAATGTGTGCCTGGATGAAAACCCAAGTTTAGTATAAAAATAAAACACAAAATAACAACTTAGCCAACTTCACAAGGTACATTGTGTAGAAATCTGAGAACATACTGTATGTTTTAAAATACTATTGTGACTTGATATGCTACTACAACATCAAGAAAGGTACGGTAACAACAAAGAAGGAACTATTCACATTCTTCTCTAGGGGAACCACATCGGCGGCATTAAATCTGTTTACATTTCCTTACAAAAACAAAACCTTTAACAAGTACCGGTACAACAGTCCTAATTATGATCTTAGCCCTAACTGCACTCCAAGCTTTAATCCAACTTGTAAGCTTTATAACAACCCTAACTAACTTTAATAATCAAAACCTAAATTAAACCGAGCCCCAACATAAATCCCCTCCCTAACTCTAATGGCTAACCTAGTGACCGGTGGGCTGGATACAGAAGATACAAGGTGAGGTGCAGGTTTGGTATAATGACCGTATTAATATCTCTTATAGTCTACATTATAACAGGGGGAGTCACTGGTTGATGGTTTATGCTCTCTCTCTCTCTCTCCCCCTCAGTATCAAAAAGGACCCGGTGAGGGGTAGGTGCCACGACATGCTGTCCGGGTTATTTCGTCAATAGCCCGGGCTATTGGTGATCTACCGGATATCAAACAATTTCCGAGACCATAAAAAAGTGTTGTGTCACAGTGAAGGGTGATTTCGAGTGTACACACAGATTAGCCTAGGAATTATTAGCAACTCGAGAGGAAAACTGCTAAGATCCCTTCAGGAGGAGTCAAGCAAGGCTGAGAGAGGGACAGGAACGCCGTCTCCCCTCCCATCCCCTCCTCCTTTCTTGACCACAAAAACTGACCACTCGTAAACCCCCCATCCTCCCCTACATCCCCTCACCCGAGTGTCCGTGGGAAAATAAATTTATCGTTTTATTTTCTGATATTTTGTTCACATCGTCTAATCTCCTCCCTCCCCAACCACCCCCCATGCCGTCAACGTGAAAGTGAACGTGAATGCAGGCGAAGTAAACGGAAAGGATAACACAATGGAGGAAACCACTGACAATGATAAAGATCCTGAACAAACACACCATGACACCAACGGCGTGATGGACAACAGCACCGAGAGCCGAGAGGAAGAGGAAGACAGAAGAGGAAGAGAAAGAGAAAGAGGAGAAGGAGGAGAACCAGATGACAGGGGGTACGTCGTGGTCGATTCTAAGAAGAAGAATAACCAGAGGAACGAAAAGGGGGAGGCGAATGAGCGAGCTCAATTTGTACATCGAAAACGTGACCAGCAAGAACCGTCAACCGTATCGGAGTCAGTGCCTCTTTACCTGCCTAAAGATAGCACAATGAACGAGACAAACTTCTTCAACTGGGCCTTATCGCTGTCAGTATCCCATCCAGACCTGAATGTATCATTTGCCAAGGGCTATAATAGGCCGTTCATACGAAGTGTAGGGAATGCAACCTTCAAGTTTCTCACTACACAGGGGTATAAGGGAGTGAAGCTAGTACCACCTAGCCCGGATGAAGTCAAGACTAAGGTCATTATAAAACGATACCCTCTCCCCGCCTCCCTTGAAGCAGTACAGCAACATTCTCAAGTGGTGTGGGCAAGGAGACACATAATACGAGGGGAAGAGAGTGAGCAAGTGCTTGTCTTGTGGAGAGGGGTGATACCGTACAGGCATCAATTTATAAGTATCCTTCCTCCCAACCCCATAGCCACCTATAACGAACCACCTGCCTTCTGTCTACGTTGCAGCAAATGGGGACACAAAAGTTTTAGCTGCAAGGAATGTCACAGGTGCAGGTTCTGCGCAGGGCAACACGAGTCATCCGTTTGTGGCAAACAAATAAAAGAAGGAAAAAGTGTCTCTCCAAGGTGCGCCAACTGCAATGGTCCACATAATGCACACTCGATTCTCTGCAGCAAACGCACCTCAACTAGGAGCTCAAACAACAGGTCGTCAGCTGATCACATCGCCCCCCACTCTCCACTCACCGTTACCCCCTCACCCCGGTCAGCTGGGCATACAGTGAACCGCTCTACCTCAGTCACACTCCCCCTCTCTCTCCCTCTCACACCCACCTCCCGTCCCCTCTTGCCTCCCTCCCTTCCATCCTCCTCCTCCTCCTCTTCCCATTCCTCACTCTCCTCTCCTGTCCCTCCTTTGTCCCCCCCACAGGTACAAAAATATGATAGACAAGGGAGCAACAACAACACCACCATGGTTGTGGGGGCAGGGCTGGCCCAGGAGACTGCAGCCACTGCCAGCGGTGTGGGGGGAGAAGTCGGGGATCAAGGGCGCGCGGGGACATCAAGACAGCCCACCAGTACACAATGTGTGTGGGCAGATGTGGTGGGTACAGGCGTGGGACAAACACAACAACAACAAGTGTCAACATCCCGGCCGCCACGAACCCCCACACCCCACCCCCACCACAACAACAACAACAACAACAACGATGAGATGACACACGCCATACAAATTACCCTGGCTCACCTCAGGTCTGTGGCGGATCAACAGCAACTGCAACAGCTCATGGAGCAGCAACTTGAGTTCCAAGCACAATTAGGTGAGATGATGACAGCACAAATAAATGAGGTGATGAAATTGGTACTCGCATGGGTAGCCAACAAAGCCAACAAAGCCAACAAAATGAACAATAACCAGGCGGAGAACAATAGTGACAATGCGAGTAATATTACAAACTGTAAGCAGGGGGAATATCACAGTGTTAGAGGGGAACAAACTGAACTTCCATTAGTAAGAGACGATGTTTTAAACAATGTTTCCCATGCCTTGCCAAGAAAGGTCACGGTTAAATCAATAAAGGAAAAACTAGAACAACTTTCAGAAAAGGATGGTATGCGCCTCCTCTCTGCTGTTTCAACAATGAAAGAGACAGCCAAAGTAATTGAGGATATGGTAGACTCGGTAGAGACAGCTAGTGTTGAAGAAACCCAAGTAGGTAGTGATAATGAATAACACAGGAAATTGTGATACAGGCCTAAAGGTGTTATGTTGGAATATCAATGGCATTAACCAACGCTTTGTAGAGCTTCAGCATTTTGCAATGTTGCATGATGTGGATGTAATATGTCTCCAAGAAACCAGGGCTAATGAAACATTTCGCCCTAGATTTGGAAATTATATTGCCCATGTACACAACTGCACTGAAACATCTGCCAGGGGTTTGATTACGTATGTAAAAAAGACTATACCTGTAAAGAGGTTTTATTGTTCTTTTGGTAGGGACACTGAAAATATATCTTTAAAGTTATACCTTGATGATTACCAACTTAATTTAATCAACATATATGTAGGTTGCAACTCACTCGATACACAAGAATTTCCTGACCTGCTATTTGAAGAACAGACTCTATTGATGGGCGACCTAAATGCTCACCATAGAGCTCTGTCCTCGCATGAAGGTAGGAATAATACTAATGTTAATGGTCAACGATGGTTAAATTATATAAACTCCTGTAATGAGGTAAGACTAATAGGACAGCCGGAGTCAACGCATGTCCTAGGTGGCAGGCTAGATTATGTTTGTCTGTATAACGAGCCATATCGTACCTGTTCTGTTCACAAGCAGGACTTACTATTATCTGATCACTTTGCACTATTAACTAAGCTAGATGTTAAAAAGAGGCGGGTTGATGGGGGGAGGAAGAGGCTCCAACTCCTACCACAGCATACCAAAGAATTTGTGGAGGGAATGAGTAAGTGGTTTGAGTCATATCCTGAGACTAACTCAATAAATACTTTCTATCAAGATCTAACAAGATATGCTGAACAGCAAATCTCTCATAAAAAGACAACAAACAAACAGCAATCAAACAAGAAAAAAAAAAAATAATAGGGGAAACAAATACCGTTCAAATGCCAAGGGTGGAAACTGGCAAAGGTGGTACAGGGATGATAAAGAGGTACAAGATACCACCAATTTGTTAAAAAACTGCTACACAAATTTGGAAGGGGAATAAAACTGGTGAAAACTTTGAAAATATAAAAATCTGTGGTCAAAGGGCCCATCAGGCTAAAATTAAAGCAAGGGAGAAATTCTGGTTAGACTTTTTAAATCACACAAATAAAGATACATCCATCAGTGTTGTGTGGAGGAAAATAAATATTGCAAGGGGGAAAACTAACCAAGCTGCAGCACATCCCCACCCTCAGGAATATGCTCAAACCCTTATGGATGTTGGGCCTCTGCCTCCACCTACAGTAATCTGCCTCTCAGAGTTAGGAATAAGCTAGGACCCAACCTGCCGGATTTTCGCCAACAAGTAGACGAAGCAATAACCATTAAGGATGACTCGTGTAAAGATATAAACACTTACGAGCTCCAAAGAGCCCTATCCAACAACAAAAGTAGTGCCCCAGGGGAGGATGGGATAACATATCCCATTCTACGTGCAATGACAGAGGTTGCAGGCAATCCATTGCTGGATTTCTTTAACCTTAGCTATCGCAACAGTGTCATCCCTCCTGACTGGAAAAGAGCCGTCATAATTCCTGTACCCAAGGCTGGTTCTGTTACAGCCATGAGACCTATATCACTTCTTTCTTGTTATTGCAAGACAATTGAAAGGATTGTCCTTAATAGGCTACTGCACAAAATAGAGTCACAATTGAGCCCGCATTTGAATGGCTACATCAAAGGCAGAAGTACAATGTCCTGTATCACATCATATCTCTCTAACCATAGGTGTAACTTTACTGTATTTTTAGATTTAAAGGGTGCATTTGATGTAGCAAACAGGGATGTAATACTTTGCGAGTTGGCGAAAATGGGTGTAAAAGGTAAACTATTGGGCTGGATCAAGGAATACCTCAGCAATAGAAGTGCATATGTCGTCTTTCAAGGTAAAAAGTCTGAAGTACGTAAGCTTGAGCTGGGTACACCACAGGGGGGAGTATTAAGTCCAATACTATTCAACATATTAATGCACATTATTGTTAGACTCAAATTTCCCAGAGGAGTGATCTGTGAAAGCTATGCTGATGATATTTTGATCCAGGCCGATAGTCACAGGGACATGCAACGTGCCCTAGACTTGGTAGGAGAAGCTTGTGACCAATTAGGCCTGGTAATATCAACAAACAAAACAAAAGCCATAACAAAAGGTTGGAATCGTAACAAGCCTCTACATCTTCATGGTAATGTACTGGAGAGGGTAGACTATTATAAATATCTGGGAGTGTATGTTGGGGGACTACAGGGTAATAATGCTGAATTTAATCATGTAATGACCACCTGTAAAAGACGACTAAGGCCCCTTAAAGTAATGTCATGGAAAGGCTTGGGTGCCTCCATCACTATCCTCAGGACCATGTACATTGCCTATATTAGATCAGTAATTGACTACCATGCACCTGCTCTCTCCTGTCTACCTGCTAATCAGATCGAAAAACTTGACAAACTGCAAAATGAGGCCATGAGACTTATTTTTGGATGTCCGAGAAATGTCAAGGTAAAAAATCTTAGATATGAGTTAAATCTATCGTCCATCACTGATAGAATAAAAGAAACAAATATGATAATAGGCATACGAACACTGAGAGACGACAGAGAAACACGACCTAAGACTGCACTAATGGAGCTACTTAGAATAGATGACTTAAAAGGCAGGGACTGGCCACATGTAACTGCTGCTGACATTCTTGACTACCAGCTTACAGACTACTATATCGGTGACTGGCAACTGACTGACCCCACCCCGCCCACCCAGCTTACAGACTACCATCCAGATGACCGGCAATTGAGTGTCCCCCTTCCGCCCTGGGAAGAGGCCACTATTGAGATTATAGTGACACAACTCGACACAAAAAAGTCTGAGATCCCGTCCTACGCTCTGAAGACAAACTTTATGTCACTAATAGAAGATATGACAGATGAGAACACTGATCAGGTATACTGTGAC
>JBAKBP010034726.1:0-20382 GCA_037953745.1 Lithodes maja | reverse complement strand
CCCCTAGACCCCCTTCAAGATAAATTTGAACTTATTCAGTAGAAAAATGTCCCGGCGAAGGCCGATTACTCGTAAATTTACAGGCTCGCTATCGTTCACCAGGGAAAAATCTACACCTAAATGGCACGAAAAGTCTAATGTTGACAAAAAAATGGGGTGTAAAGTCTTAAATTGTCAAAATAATGAGCAGAACGTTTTAAAATCTAACAACCAATGGGGCTAAACACGAGGAGAAGGGTGCTAGACGTCTCAACACACAAACAAGACGAGTCACCTCAACACCATGCCATCTCATGACCAGACCTTTTCTTCACCAGTCGGTTACATCACCATACAGCTCAATACCAAGCCAATTCAATACAAGGCATCTCAATACCACATGTTGCCACATCTACTGTCCTGGACACCGATCACAGGTACCCCCCCCCCCCCCCCCCCCCCTCTCTCTCTCTCTCTCTCTCATCTATGCAGTAAAGATAGGGATAAAAATTGCTCTCTACCCACTACAGGGAAAGGTTTTCGTTTAATTTTACACACTAGGCCTACACGTATTATATATACACTATAAATGATATATATATATATGTATATATATATATATATGTATATATATATATATATATACAGTATATATATACAGTATAGAGTGTAAATGAGAGGTTAAATGGAACAATTTTAGCGTCAGGCGAAAGCGATAAGGATATTCAGTCTCATGCTAAAAATGATGACTATAATGCAAGTGATAGTAGTGATGGTGCAACGGAAGATGAAATGTCGCTAAAACAAAGGTATATTAGGTATAAAGAAAATAAGTAAATTGAGAGTATATTACACAAACTGTAGGAGTCTATGTAACAAATGAACGAACTTAGAGCCCTTGTTAGCAAAGAAAATATAGACATAATAGCGCTAACTGAAACGTGGATTATACAGAAACCAGGCATTTTTTAGCAGAATTTGATATACCAGGATATAGTTTGTTTAAATATGACCGAACAAGTAAGAGGGGTGGCGGTATAGCAGTGTTTGTCAGGAGTACATTAAAAAGCTGTATTAAATCAGGTATTAGACTAAATAACGATAATGAAAGTGTTTGGGTAGAGGTTAACGAGGGTAGTGAGACCATAGTTATTGGAGTTATGTATAGACCGCCAAATATGAGTAGAAATGACGGAACGTCATTATGGGAGGAAATTAAAATGGCATCAAGGTGTTACGACCGGGCACTCGGGTACACTAGGGCTCTTACACAGGACTCGAGTATGGCTCGCTGCCACAACGGAAACACACGATCCCAACCCAGAGTACTGCCAGCCGAACAAAAAACGCACTACCTCCAGAGTTCTATCTGCTATAACGGGGTATACAAGAACTCGGTACTAGCGTTTCACACAACAGACTAATAGCAAGACGGGAGTTATCTAGTCTGGTCAACAATCAAACAAAGAAGAAAGTACTACAACACTAAAGAATAGTGTTGCCGAAGCCGAAGTAATCCACCTTGAACTAAGAACTTAAGAAGTCCTCCACCCTCTACTTCGGATCGGCACTATTACGTTACGTTAAACAATAGTCCTCGAGCATCAAGCAAGGAATCTTCTGATAAGTTAGATGCTTCTCGAATACTCGTAAGAAGTAAGTAACGGATTTTGAACAGCAATTTAATGAATAACTCACTGGTAATTAAAGGCTTTAAATTGACATAAGAAGAATTATAAGAATAAGCAATAGGATATGGCAAACATTAAGAAGAAGTACTCGACAATGCACTGGCAATAGCCTACTAAGATTGTGCTCGTGGGCACTAATCTCTGAAGTAGCTAAGCGTGCCACACATGAAATCAATAGTGCTTAAACAATAATATACATAAGGAGAAGCTTCAATACTATGCTGTATCTGCTGGTCGAGCAAAGTCTAGCTGGATATCTAAGGTTAAGAGACAATGGCTGAGCAAGCGGCTCGTAGCCTAGCGAGGTCCTTAAGACTGTGCGGCCAAATTACGGTAATTGACGGATGCTCTCTTGAGAGATCCAGATCACTAGTATCTGGTTCTCTCCTGGCGATCCTCTCAAAGTCAAGCAAATGAGATAGCACAGTGTTGGGTGGCACAGGCAAAAGCCCTCACTCGCAACACAGTGCTAAACTCCCACGGTACACAGTCAGAAAGACCACCTAGGCGTTCCACGTCTCCGTTGCAATTGTGCTGGTTCAACCAACCTAGCACTCATAGGAAATCACAACTCGAGGAACCCTATCCCAGTCTAGCATTACCTAAACCAGCAGAAAACAGGAACATGAATAATAGTACACAGGGAAATCATATACGAGTGCAACAAACATCAATCAATCCTATCTAGTTAACCCTTCCAAAAATAGGCTATCTAACAGGCACTTATCTCGTGAGAACTCAAGCGATAATACTTTGGCTGACTAAATCTGCACAAAGGGGTCATTGAGGTTATAAACAGGGACGAGAAGAGAAGAAGATAGGCTGTTCAGAGAGTAGAGAAAGTTCACATCAGTCGGAAGAATATGGATAGTTGCAAGGGATATGAGAGGTCGCTTTGCCTGATGAGTTCTGAAGCATGGTGGCAAAAACCTCTCTTTTTATACTCGGCCCTCTAGCGGCATATCTCCAAACTACTTAAGGACCGCCACTGGCAATCATGACGTCATATTCTTTCAATCTGGATTGACAAAGAACTTCCCACGCGCTGGAAGGGAGGAGGAAGGAGGGAATTAGGCCTACCGGCCCGCGTGGCGTACTCACTAATCCCACGCCACGTAATATCTCTCCTCTCATCATTACATACAAGTCCCACACACAATACTTATATCTAATGATATAAATAGAACTCGTTGACTTAGAAGAAAACAAAATACATAATGATAATACTTTAGTACAACGGTTCACATAAACTGAGTTAGGAAACTCTACACAGACTACAGCCAAGTTCCTGCCCTGACGATCCTAGCGAGGGTGGGGCCTGACTGGGCGTTCTGTACAGCATGCTCATACTCGACATGCGTCACACCTCCCCCAAGATTTACTTGCTCAACCCTGAGCTAAATCTGATATACAGAACCCCATCAAACCCCTCACACCCAGCGACCGCATGGCACTAAAACAACGCTGAGTTTATCACTAAAACACATCTTATAAAAAAAAAAAAAATCACATTTCATAACTCCTCCCAACAATAGTAAAAGACATAATATCATGCTCCCAGAGCGAGCTTACAACAGCTCAGCCGTTTGATAGTTCGTGGACTACTCAAACACTTTATAGGCTATGACAAACTTATACAATTATCTTCATCAAAAAGAAAGAGTTTTTATATGATTTTATATTTTAATATGTTTTTTCCGGCTGCACTATAAGGGCAGCCTATTTTTCTTCTATACCAAACGCTCAACTCCTGCTTTACGACCCAATACGCTGGGCTACAACCGCGAGCCAACAAGCACCAAGCGCAAAATACTACTCAAACCAAAGCAGGAGGCTACCCGTGTGTCAATTTACCCAGGATCATATACCCCTGAACGACCACATGCAACCTCGTTGTCACAACCGGCAATATGGCTTATGTCCAGGTATTATACCAATAACCTTAGTGACCACCTGGTCAGCCTCATATTCCGATTGTGAAACGGGTCCAAGATCTTGAGAGGGCAATGATCTGGGTAAACTACACCGACCGGACCATAGGCTGGAACATAGATCTCGAAATGCCCCAGCGCATCATTGTCCTTTTCACTTTCATTCATCAGGCTCTGACACGTTGCTGGTGCATTCTTAAGTCCGTAGGGCATAACATTGCACTGGTAGGTACTCCGTCCACAACAAAACCACATACCTCTTTAGCGCGCTCGGACAAAGTTACAAGCAACGACCACTCACGACATTCCTTATCCCTCAGATCCTTCGTCCACACGTAATCCAGCTCTGCTTGCACCATAGGCTGTCGAGCAGGATTTATACGGCAGGGAATTAAACTGAGCCTTGCACTATCTCCAGCCTGCATGTCGGATTCTACCCGTACCTCAGGCCTGGAGAAGCAACAAACATGCGAAAGTACTGCCATAGCCTAGTAAATAACTGCCTTGCACTGTCTCCACGAACAACATGCCCTTGTGCCCTCCCACAACCCCAGCCGAGACCGCAGCTTCTAACCTGTAGTCTCCCTCCTTCTCCACCTTCGTCCCTAGAACAGCCAGGTCATGAGAGGGACAATCAGTACCACCCGTGCAGTCACTCCCACAGTTCATTATAGCTAAGGCTTCCCCGCCGATACCGTACATGCGCACCCCCACATTCCTTGTGACGACATCTGCCTGCGCAGCATCACCGCTTTTAGCGACATGGCCAGATACAGTCGGTCTGTGGTAGGGCTGTTGCATTAGACTAGAGCAGCATTGGAGGCTATGTGACGACCGGCACTGCGATACCACAGCCGACCCCTACCAATCTGCTCAATGTCCTCCTTTTGACCACCACCCTTGGCAGCCATGGGTCGACCCTGACCTGGCAACCATGCCAAGGCCTCGTCGCCCACCTTAAACCACCGAAACAACGAGGCTAACGGTCTTTTAACAGTCACATGACCTGCCTGCGGAACATCTCGCACCGCCCGAGTTGTGAGACTCAGGGGCTCGGCACGACCAGTGGGGTATGAACCGAGCTGGTGCTGGAGTGCTGCACACTGCTGCTCAGACAGGTGCTCTAGCGCTTCCACAGCCACCAGACTCGTGTCCCCGCCCACTGCTTCGCCGAGACATGACAATCCCTACTCTCTCCACCTGTGCCCTACTGCCCCCCTCTCTCTTCTCCACCTTGGCCGCGGCAGACCAACGCAGGGACAGTAGGCTGCTCAGGTGGTTGCCTCACAAACTCCTCCAACAGGTTCACATGACATGCTTCCCCGTCCTCGTGTTTAATCTCGACAGCACCATTACCACACTTCTGAACTTCCGGATCCTCCAACTGCAGTTTACAAATATCTGAGGGAGCCAACCTGTCTAGATGCTTCCGAAGCAACCCAAGTCCTTCCCCAATATCAAACTGAGCAACCCTTTTTTCTCTCCGTGTGTAACGTTGCTGCCTCGGAGTCTCTTCCGGCCCTACCTCCTCACTAGCTGTGACAGGTCCTGGGGCCTCTCCAGACTCTAACATAGGTGCCAATACTGAATCACCCAGGAGAGCCGCCGAGTCAAAACTCTTAAAACCAACTCCAGCTTTAGCCTCCTCCTGTTGATCGTTCCTCTGCTGGTCTGAAGACGGAGGACTAGGCTGTGACACTTTAGCTGCCCGAGCTCGGGTGACAGCACACGCCATGGGTTGTGCCTGGCACCGCTCGACACACTCTTGTTCTCCCCCACTCACGTCGGCCGGCCTCTCGGCAACGACTAAGGGTAGAACCTCAGAAGCGGGCATTGCAAAGTCGTTGCCGAGAAGAAGGTCGACGCCCTCCACTGGCAGTTTCTCCACAATCCCAACATCCAATTCACGTGCCACACCATCCACCTCCAACTCCAACCGCACCAGCGGGTATGACCGAGTTGCATTAATACCCTGCACCACTACCACCCGAGCCGCATTTATAGGGTAGCCAGTCAAATTGTTCATCAGAGTCTGGGAAGCACCTGTATCACGCAAGACCTCTACTCCATGCTTGCGCCCCGCCCACATCACGCAACCCCGTCCTCTATGGTCGCAAAAAACATCCTGAGCAGGGTTCGAGCCTCCCAGGTGCTTCTGCATTGGCTGTGCCTCAGCCTCTGACGAACTGCCCCGGGCAAACTCAGAAGACTTCGGAGACACACCAATGTTGCAGGCCAAAGACACAGCTGCTGTAGGTGGTTTGCTAGGACAGACTCTTGCAAAGTGCCCCTTTTCATGACAAAGATAACACTCCAACTCCCCTCTGGGCTTCCCTTGGTACTGGGAAGGGCCCGGCCCCTTCTTAAATGGGACGGTGTTAGTCTTGTGGTCAGTCTTGGTATCATAGCTCTTGTACTTGTTTGCATAATGTATATCACTAACTCGGGGGGGTGGGGTGTCACGCCCCTTGTTACCTGCCTCACTACGCTGGGCAGACCCGCACCCACGAATTAATGATAGCCGGAGGTCAGCCATCTCAGCTGCCTCCTGTAGAGTTTTAGGGTTCTTTTCTTTAATAGTTAAAGTCATATCTGCACCAGTACACTTATAAAACTGCTCGAGCAGAAACAGCTCAGTCAACTGTTCGGCCGTCTCAGCTTTCTCAGAACGTGTCCAGTTAGCAAGTGCATCTTTTAAGTCCCGGGCATGTTCAAGAAAGGTCGCCTCCCTAGTCTTTGTAACACCCCGAAACTTCAATCGATATGTTTCTGGTTGCAACTCGTATGCCCGTAGGACAGCTCTCTTCAATACTGGGTAGTCAATGCAAGACTCTAAAGGCAGTGCATCATAAGCCTTCAGACCCTTACCCGTAAGTCTTGAGGAGACCAGAGCTGCCCACTTCTCTTCAGGCCAATTATGCTCCCTACACTTCTTCTCAAAACGATTAAAAAATTCTGTGACTTCAGTTTCACTAAATGCCGGCACCAATTTGACTAAGTGAGACAAGGACTGTTCTCTTACTTGGCCCTCCCGGCCCATCCGAATCCCTGTCGACTCTGCACGAGTCTTATCTAAGTCTATCTGAGCACAATATTTCTCGGAGTCGTATCTAAGCTCAGCCTCGTGCCTCCTGACCTCAATCTCATGCCTCCTAGTCTCATTCTCCTGCCTCCTAGACTCAGCCTCAATCTCCTGCTTCCTAGCCTCATTCTTCGCCTCAATCTCCCTCTCCTGCTTCCTAGCCTCAATCTCCATTTTAGCAAGCTCGAGTTTAAATATCATCTCAGGAGACAGGCCGGAAGAGGGAGCTGCCACTACTGAAGGAGGGGGGGCAAGAACTGGGGAACCACCATACGCACCGCCCGAGGGCACTCCAATCTTCCAATGCTCATCCCTCTGTGGGAGGGTGCTAACCTCCGGTACTTGAGTGGACGGCACTGTGGGAGTCGAGTGAGAGGGGATCTGGGGAGGAACCCCCCCAAACGCCCTCTCCTCCGAAACCCCATGTCGCCCACGCAACACCCAGGAAATCAGCTCCCCCTTGGACATCCCTCCTACATTGGATAGACCCAAAACCTTGGCTATCAGGTGCAAGCCATAAACATTCACCCCAGTCAGCCTCTCCTCCGTCACGTGGTACTGCTTACTCACAAAAAGTCTAGCATCCTCCTCACTAGTTACTAACGGCACCTCCTCACATAGCATCTCTCGCTCCTCGTCAGTACTAGGGCCCGACATACTGAAGTTCACCAAAAAAATTCTCGAGACAAAAGTGTTAAACTCCCTTATGCAAGCACTAATTACTAAATTAACTGGAGTCTCTTAAATGCTCTCCTAATTGCCTTACAAAAAAAAAAATATTCTTCAATATGTACGCTAAAGTACCAACAAACAAATGTTGTACAACTCTGCAAAAAATTATACTGTTCACAAAATCCTAAGCAAGGTCGCCATTTGTTACGACCGGGCACTCGGGTACACTAGGGCTCTTACACAGGACTCGAGTATGGCTCGCTGCCACAACGGAAACACACGATCCCAACCCCAGAGTACTGCCAGCCGAACAAAAAACGCCACTACCCTCCAGAGTTCTATCTGCTATAACGGGGTATACAAGAACTCGGTACTAGCGTTTCACACAACAGACTAATAGCAAGACGGGAGTTATCTAGTCTGGTCAACAATCAAACAAAGAAGAAAGTACTACAACACTAAAGAATAGTGTTGGCCGAAGCCGAAGTAATCCACCCTTGAACTAAGAACTTAAGAAGTCCTCCACCCTCTACTTCGGATCGGCACTATTACGTTACGTTAAACAATAGTCCTCGAGCATCAAGCAAGGAATCTTCTGATAAGTTAGATGCTTCTCGAATACTCGTAAGAAGTAAGTATCGGATTTTGAACAGCAATTTAATGAATAACTCACTGGTAATTAAAGGCTTTAAATTGACATAAGAAGAATTATAAGAATAAGCAATAGGATATGGCAAACATTAAGAAGAAGTACTCCGACAATGCACTGGCAATAGCCTACTAAGATTGTGCTCGTGGGCCACTAATCTCTGAAGTAGCTAAGCGTGCCACACATGAAATCAATAGTGCTTAAACAATAATATACATAAGGAGAAGCTTCAATACTATGCTGTATCTGCTGGTCGAGCAAAGTCTAGCTGGGATATCTAAGGTTAAGAGACAATGGCTGAGCAAGCGGCTCGTAGCCTAGCGAGGTCCTTAAGACTGTGCGGCCAAATTACGGTAATTGACGGGATGCTCTCTTGAGAGATCCAGATCACTAGTATCTGGTTCTCTCCTGGCGATCCTCTCAAAGTCAAGCAAATGAGATAGCACAGTGTTGGGTGGCACAGGCAAAAGCCCTCACTCGCAACACAGTGCTAAACTCCCACGGTACACAGTCAGAAAGACCACCTAGGCGTTCCACGTCTCCGTTGCAATTGTGCTGGTTCAACCAACCTAGCACTCATAGGAAATCACAACTTGAGGAACCCTATCCCAGTCTAGCATTACCTAAACCAGCAGAAAACAGGAACATGAATAATAGTACACAGGGAAATACATATACGAGTGCAACAAACATCAATCAATCCTATTCTAGTTAACCCTTCCAAAAATAGGCTATCTAACAGGCACTTATCTCGTGAGAACTCAAGCGATAATACTTTGGCTGACTAAATCTGCACCAAAGGGGTCATTGAGGTTATAAACAGGGACGAGAAGAGAAGAAGATAGGCTGTTCAGAGAGTAGAGAAAGTTCACATCAGTCGGAAGAATATGGATAGTTGCAAGGGATATGAGAGGTCGCTTTGCCTGATGAGTTCTGAAGCATGGTGGCAAAAACCTCTCTTTTTATACTCGGCCCTCTAGCGGCATATCTCAAACTACTTAAGGACCGCCCACTGGCAATCATGACGTCATATTCTTTCAATCTGGGATTGACAAAGAACTAACCACGCGCTGGAAGGGAGGAGGAAGGAGGGAATTAGGCCTACCGGCCCGCGTGGCGTACTCACTAATCCCACGCCACGTAATATCTCTCCTCTCATCATTACATACAAGTCCCACACACAATACTTATATCTAATGATATAAAATAGAACTCGTTGACTTAGAAGAAAACAAAATACATAATGATAATACTTATAGTACAACGGTTCACATAAACTGAGTTAGGAAACTCTACACAGACTACAGCCAAAGTTCCTGCCCTGACGATCCTAGCGAGGGTGGGGCCTGACTGGGCGTTCTGTACAGCATGCTCATACTCGACATGCGTCACAAAGGTTTAGCAATGTGTGCATTATGGGGGATTTTAATTATCCGAATATAGATTGGCAGCATCAAATAGGAGACTCTGATTCTGAGGAGTTTATAGAGGTAGTACAAGATAGTTTTTTATTTCAATTCATAGATACGCCGACTAGAGGTAATAATATTCTCGATTTAGTTTTCAGTAACAATGAACATATGGTAAATAATGTAGAGATAGGGGACCACCTAGGAAATAGTGACCACAATTCTGTGTATTTTAATATACAATGGAAAGGTAATACCAGAGAGAATACAACATTAATACCTGACTTTAGAAAAGCCAATTATGGTGGGTTAAGAAGAGCCCTATTAGCGGACCCTATGGTCAAAAAATTAAGTCGATCCAGGTGTCCAAATGAGTGTACCCCGTCTCAGGCACCTGTCATCTTAAGTCAGGAAGAGACGTCAACCTTGGTAGATACATACGATAATTTTATCAAGTCAGTATTCAATGCACAAAATAAATACATCCCCAAAAGAAAATTTAGATCAACACAGAACCAACCCAAATGGATGAATAATAGACTATTAGATCTTCTAGGACAAAAGAGAGGAATATATAGAAAAATTAGAAAAGGCGAAATTCACCTACTTGCTTACTATCAGAATCTATCAAGACAGGTAAAAAAGGATATTAGGAAAGAAAAAAATAAATTATGAAATTAAGGTTGCCAATGACTCAAAAAATAATCCTAAAGCTTTTTACCGACTATATAAATCCAAGGTTAGAGATGTAATTGGTCCCCTTAAAACTTCGATAGGAGAAATGACAGAAAATGATTTAGAAATGTGCAGTACATTAAATAGTCAATTTCTTTCCGTTTTCACTAATGAAAATTTGGCACAGTTTCCAGAAGTCCGTAAGGTATATAGCGATAGTATAGAAAATAGGTTAAATACGGTTACTATAAGTAGAAATGATGTGCTTAAGGAAATTGACAGACTGAAACCTCATAAATCGCCTGGTCCTGATGAGGTATATGCTAGAGTATTAAAAGAATGTAGGGATGAGTTAAGTTACCCATTAACATTTTTATTTAACAAGTCATTGGAGACAGGTATAGTTCCAGAAGCTTGGAAGCTTGCAAACGTAGTTCCGATCTTCAAAAAAGGTGACAAATCAATAGCATCCAATTACCGTCCCATTAGTCTTACATCAATCATAGGAAAGCTACTAGAGTCAATTATTGCTAGTAAAATTAGAAACCACTTAGATACATTTAATTTAATAAATTCTTCTCAGCATGGATTCACTCAGGGACGTTCTTGCCTTACTAATTTGCTTAGTTTTTTTTCAGAGGTATATGAAGCAGTAGATAATGACAAGTCATATGATATAATATATTTAGATTTCAGTAAAGCTTTCGACAGAGTCCCCCATGAGAGATTGATGAGAAAGGTTGAAGCGCATGGAATAGGTGGGGCGTTGTTGGGATGGATTAGGTCATGGCTAATTGGTAGGAAGCAGAGAGTCAGCATAAATGGTACGAAGTCAGAATGGGGAGCAGTCAAAAGTGGTGTCCCCCAAGGATCTGTATTAGGTCCTCTGTTGTTTGTTATATACATAAATGACCTTGATTTAGGTATAACTAGTAGGATAAGTAAATTTGCAGACGATACCAAAATGGGGAGAACAATTGATTCAGATAGAGATATAGAGTGCCTCCAAAGGGATCTAGATACCTTACACGAATGGTCAGTAAATTGGCAGATGAAGTTTAACATTGCCAAATGCAAGGTATTAAAGATAGGGAAGATGCATACAAATGTTAAATATAAACAAGCTAATGTGGAATTAGAAAACTCGAATTGTGAGAAAGATCTAGGTGTGTTTGTTAGCAATGATTTGAAGCCTAGACAACAGTGTATAAGCGTTCGAAACAAGGCAAACAGGATTCTCGGGTTCATCTCAAGGAGTGTGAGTAACAGAACTGCTGATGTTATCTTAAAACTTTACTTGTCATTAGTGAGACCCCATATGGATTATGCTGTTCAATTTTGGTGTCCTTATTACAGAATGGACATAGATTCATTGGAGAGAGTACAACGTAGAATGACAAAAATGATCCATAATATTAGAAATCTTCCGTATAAAGAAAGATTGAAGAAATTAGGCTTACATTCGTTAGAGAGACGCAGAGTTAGAGGGGATATGATAGAGGTGTTCAAGTGGGTTAGTGGGATTAACAAAGGGGACATGACAAATGTACTAAAGCTCAGTGATAGCGAAAGAACTCGTACCAATGGTTTCAAATTAGATAAATTTCGTTTCAGAAAAGATATAGGCAAATATTGGTTTGGTAACAGAGTTGTAGATGGGTGGAATGGACTACCAAGTGCTATAGTGGGATTAAAAACGATAGGGAGCTTTAAGATAAAATTGGATAAGCATATGGACGAGAAGGGTTGGGTGTGAAGGGGGATCAGCACGGTTGGGCCAATCAGCGCTCTGCAGACCCCCGTAATCCTGCGTTAATCTCTAACCGTTTTGGTAAGATGATCCTCAGGGTATTAGAGTGTTGAGCCTATAATTGGGGTTTGTAATTGGGGTTGTGTGGGACAGGGATCTGCCTTGCTTAGGCCAATCGGCTTTCTGCAGACTCCCATTTTCTTATGTTCTTATGTTCTTATATATACTGTATATATATATATATATATATATATATATATATATTGCAGTACCGGTAATGTGTGTTTTATATTTCAAATATATTTAGACGGCTTTGTACTGCTTAGGAAGGGTCATGTTAGCTAAGGTTCATTGAGATAGTTTGTAGCACTATAACTGATAGACGTCCTTCTTAATTTGAATAAGATCGCATAATAGTTAGTAAAATCAAATAATGCGACCGAACTATATTCATTCGGTACCGTATATTAAATAATTTAAGATATGATAGAGGTTTACGGTCTATTCGCCCTCACTAGGAATTTGTTAGCCCAAACAATGAAGTTCGTTATCCCACACCTTGAAGTCTTTTCGCCCACACTTTGAAGTTTGTTAGCCTCCCACACGCTAAGCTTGTTTCTAAAGGATGCACATTTTGTGTATTATGTTGACGACAAAATGTTGTCCATTCATAATAAAATAATGCTATGAATAATTTCTGTTATATCATTTCCGGACTTAACTTAGTTTAAATATCTTCAGATTAATTGTAGGGGAGGTGTGGTGGAGTGGTCTTGCCACTGGCCTGGTAATCCAAAGGTCCCGGGTTCAAATCCCGATGTATCAATGGGAAGATATTATTGGGATGGAATTTGTGCTGTACCTAGTATCAGTGCATTACCACGAAGCCCACCGAAACGTCAATAAAATACCCTCATTGTTCCCTGATTAAATAGCACTGTATGAATATTCCCATATTCAAAATATGCTATAGGGGTGCAATGCCTGGTGAGTTATCTGCTCAACAGGTGGCGTTGTGTGTGTGTAAGTGTGAGAGTCCGAGTGTAGAGGGTGAGACAGTGAAGCACGGGAACGAGATGGCTTCAGAGATGGGGTCGTTTCGGGCCATGAGTGAGCACCGTGCCTCATGTGAAGGCAAGATGGCAGGTGCTCATTGTGCTCTACGTGCTTCACATGTCTCACTCCCTAGACTGGAACAAGACCTCACGGGCTTCACTGTTCATTGTAAAGCGGTGAATGTTAAGGCTCTCAGCCTATGCCCGAGAGGAAGTAAGTTGGAATATAGAAAAAAAAAAAAAAAAAAAAAAAAAAAAAAAAAAAAAAATTGGTTAACTTTTCATCATATTCATATTACTAACTCTGTGTAATGTTGAGGCTAAGCATTTTGTTTTAATCCACATTGACCCATTTAGTATATATAAGACTTCCATAATGAGAGAGAGAGAGAGAGAGAGAGAGAGAGAGAGAGAGAGAGAGAGAGAGAGAGATAGAGTATATTTTGCTCATATTCAAGGAGCAAATCATTGACAATATAATTATAATAATACTAGTGAAGCATTGTACAACTAGGAATGTCCTGTTATAGTGTGTGAGGAGACTAATGACGTGACCGATTAGAAGGATTAGAGTAGGAGGAGAAGGTATAATAAGTATATAGGATTAACTCGGTCACCTTTCCCCGGCCACTTTTCTGGGCAACTATATTCTGGAATATCTAATGTTAATTTTGGAAGCTTCTAAATATATGTTATTATTAGAATGTATATCATGGTCATTATATCATTCAAACTCAGTATAGTTGTCAATTATATACATAATAGCGCCTCATAGTGCTGCCACAAACATAACTGTCGATTGAAAATTTCCGGAAATAGCCTGTACCTATGCACTGATTCCTGTATTCATTTTTTGTCAACTACTCTAACCTCAAAAGTCCTACATAATTATTATCAATCGTAATTTATTGAAATGCTAACAAGAAGAACACTGTTTATGCTGTTTGTTATTCTTATTTTATTTTAATGCTCTACAATCTTTCCATTTATGCATTTTAGTTATCAAGTTCCTTTTCGTTCTGTTTTGACCAGTTGACAAGCAAAGACTTTGATATATTTCACTCTTCTATCAGTATTACAACCTTCAGTGTTCTTCTCGGTCTTTCTTCTACTCAACAAACTCTATCTCTTAATTAATCTTTCCTTCATCATATGACTTAGACTGCTATATATTCCTTGTGTCCAGGCATTTTGACCGAAACGTCCCTTGAATTTGGCTCACTGTCACTCTTTTGGCTTTGGGTGAGACACTCGTTACACTCAGCCTGCCGTTTGTCTCCTTCATACACACATACGAAAATTCATACACACATAAGAAAACAAAATACTTATTGAAACGTTTTGCTGTCTTCTAAAGCTTTTTGATCTGTAGTATGAACACAAACAATAATGATAGGTTGTCCTGTCGTATATTTCATATGAATTGTTGTATATTATTAATTTCGTGTTTCTAATATAAGAATATAAGAAAATGGGAGTCTGCAAAAAGCCGATCGGCCCACACAAGGCAGATCCCTGTCACACCCAACCCCAATTACAAGGTCCAATTCACTAATACCTTGCCTAATGACCCCACCAAAACGGTCAGAGATTAACACAAGATTACGGGGGTCTGCTAAGCGTTGATTGGCACACACCCGTCAGATACCCCTCATACCCAACCCATCTCGTCCATATGCCTATCTATATATATACTGTATAATGATATACACATCGGTATATATAACTGCGCTAGTGTACATGATACAGTATAATCCTATATTCAGATCAAGCAAAATTATACATTTTCACAGAAAACGAGAGCTACCCAGCATTCCATGGTCTTGGCGGGAAACGCGTGACATCCGGGAACCCACGAGACAGTCATATCAAATCACCTTCCATATTTAACTCTATGTGGTCCTTATAATTATTTTCACTTCCCATAAACAACATTATGATATTGAGTTAACTTTTGTATTGTTTAGTTGACTTTTAAGCCGGATATTTATTTTATTGTGTATAAGTGGCCAGGTGGAGGACTATAGTCTCTCCCTTGATTCCCAGAGACGGTGACACTCGGTAATGACGCTTTGCCCTTCCCGTAGTTATTTTTGTTATTTGTGCGCGATATTCGAGTGCCAGAAGTGCGGAAAGAGACTGGAGGTGGTATTTGACGAATAGCGGACGGGCTGAGAGAAGAATGGGAAGGAAATAGGCTGAAATAAGGTGAGAAATATGGGTGATATAAGTAACCCCTTCAGGATACTATGACGCGTTCCTTCATTATGTTCTGGCTATTATTAGACAATTTTATGCAGTTTAGTAAGGACGTCTAGGAAGGAAATACATAATAACTATCTTTAATAACCCATGGAGAGGATTATGACCACTTTTGACAGTTTATTCTGGATACTAATAGACGACTTTATTTTAATGGTGTGTGGTGTGGGTATGGTGCCTGGCTGTGGTTGTGGTAGTTATTGTGGTGGTGGTTGTGGTAGTTATTGTGGTGGTGGTTGTGGTAGTTATTGTGGTGGTGGTTGTGATATTTATTGTGGTGGTGGTTGTGGTTGTGGTAGTTGTTGTGATGGTGGTTGTGGTAGTTATTGTGATGGTGGTTGTGGTAGTTATTGTGGTGGTGGTTGTGGTAGTTATTGTGGTGGTGGTTGTGATATTTATTGTGGTGGTGGTTGTGATATTTATTGTGGTGGTGGTTGTGATATTTATTGTGGTGGTGGTTGTGGTAGTTATTGTGGTGGTGGTTGTGGTAGTTATTGTGGTGGTGGTTGTGATATTTATTGTGGTGGTGGTTGTGGTAGTTATTGTGGTGGTGGTTGTGGTAGTTATTGTGGTGGTGGTTGTGGTAGTTATTGTGGTGGTGGTTGTGATATTTATTGTGGTGGTGGTTGTGATATTTATTGTGGTGGTGGTTGTGATATTTATTGTGGTGGTGGTTGTGATATTTATTGTGGTGGTGGTTGTGGTTGTGATATTTATTGTGGTGGTGGTTGTGATATTTATTGTGGTGGTGGTTGTGGTAGTTATTGTGGTGGTGGTTGTGGTAGTTATTGTGGTGGTGGTTGTGATATTTATTGTGGTGGTGGTTGTGATATTTATTGTGGTGGTGGTTGTGATATTTATTGTGGTGGTGGTTGTGGTTGTGATATTTATTGTGGTGGTGGTTGTGATATTTATTGTGGTGGTGGTTGTGATATTTATTGTGGTAGTGGTTGTGGTTGTGATATTTATTGTGGTGGTGGTTGTGATATTTATTGTGGTGGTGGTTGTGATATTTATTGTGGTGGTGGTTGTGATATTTATTGTGGTGGTGGTTGTGATATTTATTGTGGTGGTGGTTGTGGTTGTGATATTTATTGTGGTGGTGGTTAGAACATAAGAACATAAGAAAATGAGAGTCTGCAGAAAGCCGATTGGCCTAAGCAAGGCAGATCCCTGTCCCACACAATCCCAATTACAAAGCCCAATTATAGGCTCAACACTCTAATACCCTGAGGATCATCATACCAAAACGGTTAGAGATTAACGCAGGATTACGGGGGTCTGCAGAGCGCTGATTGGCCCAACCCTGCTGATCCCCCTTCACACCCAACCCTTCTCGTCCATATGCTTATCCAATTTTATCTTAAAGCTCCCTATCGTTTTTAATCCCACTATAGCACTTGGTAGTCCATTCCACCCATCTACAACTCTGTTACCAAACCAATATTTGCCTATATCTTTTCTGAAACGAAATTTATATAATTTGAAACCATTGGTACGAGTTCTTTCGCTATCACTGAGCTTTAGTACATTTGTCATGTCCCCTTTGTTAATCCCACTAACCCACTTGAACACCTCTATCATATCCCCTCTAACTCTGCGTCTCTCTAACGAATGTAAGCCTAATTTCTTCAACCTTTCTTTATACGGAAGATTTCTAATATTATGGATCATTTTTGTCATTCTACGTTGTACTCTCTCCAATGAATCTATGTCCATTCTGTAATAAGGACACCAAAATTGAACAGCATAATCCATATGGGGTCTCACTAATGACAAGTAAAGTTTTAAGATAACATCAGCAGTTCTGTTACTCACACTCCTTGAGATGAACCCGAGAATCCTGTTTGCCTTGTTTCGAACGCTTATACACTGTTGTCTAGGCTTCAAATCATTGCTAACAAACACACCTAGATCTTTCTCACAATTCGAGTTTTCTAGTTTCACATTAGCTAGTTTATATTTAACATTTGTATGCATCTTCCCTATCTTTAATACCTTGCATTTGTCAATGTTAAACTTCATCTGCCAATTTACTGACCATTCGTGTAAGGTATCTAGATCCCTTTGGAGGCACTCTATATCTCTATCTGAATCAATTGTTCTCCCCATTTTGGTATCGTCTGCAAATTTACTTATCCTACTAGTTATACCTAAATCAAGGTCATTTATGTATATAACAAACAACAGAGGACCTAATACAGATCCCTGGGGGACACCACTTTTGACTGCTCCCCATTCTGACTTCGTACCATTTATGCTGACTCTCTGCTTCCTACCAATTAGCCATGACCTAATCCATCCCAACAACGCCCCACCTATTCCATGCGCCTCAACCTTTCTCATCAATCTCTCATGGGGGACTCTGTCGAACGCTTTACTGAAATCTAAAAATATTATATCATATATTGTGATATTTATTGTGGTGGTGGTTGTGGTAGTTATTGTGGGGGTGGTTGTGGTAGTTATTGTGGTGGTGGTTGTGGTAGTTATTGTGGTGGTGGTTGTGATATTTATTGTGGTGGTGGTTGTGATATTTATTGTGGTGGTGGTTGTGATATTTATTGTGGTGGTGGTTGTGATATTTATTGTGGTGGTGGTTGTGGTTGTGGTAGTTGTTGTGGTGGTGGTTGTCGTAGTTATTGTGATGGTGGTTGTGGTAGTTATTGTGGTGGTGGTTGTGGTAGTTATTGTGGTGGTGGTTGTGATATTTATTGTGGTGGTGGTTGTGGTTGTGGTAGTTGTTGTGATGGTGGTTGTGGTAGTTATTATTGTGGTAGTGGTGGTTGTGGTAGTTATTGTGATGGTGGTTGTGGTAGTTATTGTGATGGTGGTTGTGGTAGTTATTGTGATCGTGGTTGTGGTAGTTATTGTGGGGTTGGTTGTGGTAGTTATTGTGGTGGTGGTTGTGGTAGTTATTGTGGTGGTGGTTGTGATATTTATTGTGGTGGTGGTTGTGATATTTATTGTCGTGGTGGTTGTGGTAGTTATTGTGTGGTGGTTGTGGTAGTTATTGTGGTGGTGGTTGTGGTAGTTTTTGTGGTGGTGGTTGTGATATTTATTGTGGTGGTGGTTGTGATATTTATTGTGGTGGTGGTGGTGGTGGTTGTGATATTTATTGTGGTGGTGGTTGTGATATTTATTGTGGTGGTGGTTGTGGTTGTGGTAGTTGTTGTGGTGGTGGTTGTCGTAGTTATTGTGATGGTGGTTGTGGTAGTTATTGTGGTGGTGGTTGTGGTAGTTATTGTGGTGGTGGTTGTGATATTTATTGTGGTGGTGGTTGTGGTTGTGGTAGTTGTTGTGATGGTGGTTGTGGTAGTTATTATTGTGGTGGTGGTGGTTGTGGTAGTTATTGTGATGGTGGTTGTGGTAGTTATTGTGATGGTGGTTGTGGTAGTTATTGTGATGGTGGTTGTGGTTAGTTATTGTGGGGTTGGTTGTGGTAGTTATTGTAATGGTGATTGTGGTGGTGGTTGTGGTAGTTATTGTGGTGGTGGTTGTGGTTGTTAGTGTGATGGTGGTTGTAGTAGTTATTGTGATGGTGGTTGTGGTAGTTATTGTGATGGTGGTTGTGGTAGTTATTATTGTGGTGGTGGTTGTAGTAGTTATTGTGATGGTGGTTGTGGTAGTTATTGTGATGGTGGTTGTGGTAGTTATTGTGATGGTGGTTGTAGTAGTTATTGTGGTGGTGGTTGTGGTAGTTATTGTGATGGTGGTTGTGGTTGTTATTGTGGTGGTGGTGGTTGTGGTGGTGGTTGTGGTAGTTATTGTGATGGTGGTTGTGGTTGTTATTGTGGTGGTGGTGGTTGTGGTAGTTATTGTGGTGCTGGTTGTGGTAGTTATTGTGATGGTGGTTGTGGTAGTTATTATTGTGGTGGTGGTTGTAGTAGTTAGTGTGATGGTGGTTGTGGTAGTTATTGTGGTTGTGGTTGTTATTGTGGTGGTGGTGGTTGTGGTAGTTATTGTGGTGGTGGTTGTGGTAGTTATTGTGATGGTGGTTGTGGTTGCTATTGTGATGGTGGTTGTGGTAGTTATTGTGGTGGTGGTTGTGGTGGTGGTGGTGGTATTTAATTGTATTATGTATGAGTTAAGTATAATTATTAATTGTTATTATAATATTAATTATAATTTATTAATTTTATATTATATATTGAATAAATAGATTATTATATTTAATAATATAATATTATATTTAATAAATTATATTATAATATTATTATTAATATTAATAAATATATTATTAATATTATAAAATATAATATTAATATTCTAAATATTATTATTAATATTACTAACAATATATTATTAATATTAACTAACAATATTAATTATTAATATTAATAAAAATATTATTATTAATTACTAACAATATCATTATTAATATTACTAAAAATATTATTAATATTACTAAATAATTATTATAATATTACTAACAATATCATTATAATATTAAACAATATTATTATAATATAATAACAATATTATTATTAATATTACTAACAATATATTATTAATATTACTAACAATATTATTATTAATATTACTAACAATATTATTATTAATATTACTAACAATATTATTATTAATATTACTAACAATATATTATTAATATTACTAACAATATTATTATTAATATTACTAACAATATTATTATTAATATTACTAAACAATATCATATTAATATTACTAACAATATTATTATTAATATTACTAACAAATATTATTATTAATATTACTAACAATAATATAATAACAATAATTATTAATATACTAAAATATAATATTAATATTACTAAACAACTTATTATTAAACTAATAACAATATTATTATTAATATTACTAACAATATCATTATTAATATTACTAAAATATAATATTAATATACTAACAAATTATTATTAATATTACTAACAATATATTATTAATATTACTAACAATATAATTATATAATATTACTAACAATATTATTATTAATATTACTAACAATATTATTATTAATAATTACTAACAAATATATTAATAATATAAACAATATTAATAAATATATTATAATATTACTAACAATATTATTATTAATAATACTAACAATATTATTATTAATAATTACTAACAATATCATATATTAATCATTACTAACAATAATATATAATTAATATTACTAACAAATAATTATTAATATTACTAACAATAATTATTAATTAAAAATACTAACAAATCACTTATTATA
>JBAKBP010034725.1:0-20383 GCA_037953745.1 Lithodes maja | reverse complement strand
ATTTAGGTGTCGATTTTCTCCTGGCGAGCGATAGCGAGCCTGTAATTTAAGAGGAATCGGCCTTCAGCCGGTACATTTCTCTACCGAAAAAATGTACCGTACAAATTTATCTTGAAAGGGTGTTTAGGAGGTGAAATATTATGCTTGCTGGAGGTCTAGGGAAGAAACAGAAAACCTCCCCTCAAGGCCATCCAGTTAACCCTTTCAGCACGATGACGCCCGTTATGATTTGAGTCTTGCTACAATGTAATTATGTTATGCAGTTTAAGGGGAGATCTCCACTTGAGGATTTTTTTATTGACCCCTTTCACCCTCATGTTTAGCCCCATTGCTTTTGATATTATAAAACGTTTGCCCCATTAGTTTAGCGATTTTAAGAACTTTCACCCCATATTAAGACCTTTCGTGCAATTCAGGTGTCGATTTTATCCTGGCGAGCGATAGCGAGCCTGTAATTTAAGAGCAACCGGCCTTCGGCCGGGAAATTTTTCTACCGAAAAATGTACAAATTTATCTTGAAAGGGACTCAAGGGGGTGTAATTTAAGCTTGATGGAGGTCTAGGGAACAAACTAAATACCTCCCCTTAAGAAGGACCTATGTTATTTAGAGCGTATATTGAGATCGTTATTATGCAGTGTAAGAAGGACCTATGTTATTCAGAGCGTATATTGAGATCGTTATTATGCAGTGTAAGAAGGACCTATGTTATTCAGAGCGTATATTGAGATCGTTATTATGCAGTGTAAGAAGGACCTATGTTATTCAGAGCTTGTATTGAGATCGTTATTTTGCAGTGTAAGAAGGACCTATGTTATTCAGAGCTTGTATTGAGATCGTTATTTTGCAGTGTAAGCAGGACCTATGTTATTCAGAGCTTGTATTGAGATGGTATTTACCCCTTTTGTGTCCTTGAAGTAGATTATAAGCTAAAGGAAAACGTCTAATGTTAACCAGAATATTATGCAAATTACGTCATCGTGCTGAAGGGGTTAATATTTAACATCAATATCCCGCTGTTTATCGCTTTCAATCCGCTTATAAATATCTACAATTCTAGCCTCTTCCAGACGCTATTCTAGGGCTTAAGAGTCAGAAAGTAAAATGTTAATCTCGGCTAATCCTTCCAGCTTTACGAGAAATTGTCCTCGCATTATATCTGGCGCCTAACAGTTTCTAATACTTTAAACGTATTTGGGCCGAGGGAGGTCATTTTGGATCTCCATGTTTCGCTCCATTAGATTAGAGATAATAAGACGTTTCAATCTATTAGTTTGCGATAATAACAAGCTTCACCTTATCAGGTGCCGTTTTTTTTTTTTATTTTATATTTTTTTTTCCCTGGGCGACCGATAGCGAGCCTGTGACTTGGAAAAAAATCGGCCTTTGGCATTTTTGTATCGAAAAATTTACCCATTTAGCTAGAAGGGGGTCTGGGTGAACAATTGTTTAGCTTTAAGGAAGTCTGGGAAGGCGTTTTTGTTAGCCTAGGGGACAAGCTAAGATGCATTGCTCGAAAACGGCAAAAGCAAGCAAAACCCTCAATAATAATAACAAAAACAAAATCATAATTATCCACAAGACGTCAGACTACATAGCGTTAAGGGGAGGCAGACCGTTTTTCTGGACCCCCTTCTCCCTCATGTTTAGCCCCACTAGTTTTGAGATTATAAGACGTTCGGCCCATTAGTTTGGCGATTGTAACACCTTTCGCCCCAATTCGTTGTCAATTTTAAGACCTTTCGTGCCATTTAGGTGTCGATTTTTTCCTGGCGAGCGATTGTGAGCCTGCAATTTTTTTACATTTTTCGATCGAAAAATTTACAAATTTATTTTGAAGGGGGGTCTAGGGGGTGTTTTTCTAAGCTTGATGGAGGTCTAGGAGGAAACTAAAAACAATATATGAATAAATGAATTAATAGACCAAACAAACGGACAGTCTCCCCTTAAGTCGTTATTTACTTGATAAGAGATAGTATGTATGTAAGAGATAGTATGTATGTATTGCTAGCCTCTAAGGCAATATCTGTCACCTTTACACCAGAGAGAGTCTGTCATATGATGTTCAATCTTCAGGCGTGTATCAATATTGAAAGTCGGTTCTATATTGTAATCACTATGTATGCAAGTAATCGTCTTTATAAAATACCTCAACATATCTTTGAGGCTGGAGCTTTCTTCTAAGTGTGATGGACGAATGTGAAAAGGACGAAAGCAAATGGAACGAAAATGAAAAGACTAAAGTGAAAGGGGCCAAACATATAAAGATAAGATGAAGAAAAAATCCTCCAAGAGAGAGGAGAGAGAGAGAGAGAGAGAGAGAGAGAGAGAGAGAGAGAGAGAGAGAGAGAGAGAGAGAGAGGACGTAAAACATGGTGAGGTGTAGCAGTATTTTTGGTGGGCGCTGTACCTGGTATACTGTATAATTATATACTGTATACTGTATAATTATATATACTGTATACTGTATAATTATATATACTGTATACTGTATAATTATATATACTGTATACTGTATAATTATATATACTGTATACTGTATAATTATATATACTGTATACTGTATAATTATATACTGTATACTGTATAATTATATATACTGTATACTGTATATTTATATATACTGTATACTGTATCTTTGTGATCTGGTCCTAGGTCACGTCTCTTATGGTAATATCTCCCTCGCTCCGGAGCATAGCTGTGAGGTAAGGTGAGCTGGATTCACACTCACGATTTTCCAGATAACCTTTGATTGAGAGCTACATTCCATTCGTTATACGTAGGCCAGAATTCGTCAAATTCGTCCATAAAGCACACTAAATATAGAAACGCTATATTATTATAAGCGCCAATTACTAAATATTATGGAAGCCACAAATAGCAAATTTAAGCAGCTTCTTTGTTCGAGTTCCATCGTGTAAAAATTATAATAAGCGTGATAGATACATATGGAGAGAGAGAGAGAGAGAGAGAGAGAGAGAGAGAGAGAGAGAGAGAGAGAGAGAGAGAGAGAGAGAGAGAGAGAGAACGATTCACATGATTACAACAATGGAAGGCAGTCAGAACGGAGCCTGGACTCACATGCGTTGTCATCGAATGTGTTGTAAATATTATCAATGATAATTATGCAAATGTTGTGATCCATAAACTATCTATCTATTTAAATATCCATCTATCTATATATCTATCTATCTATCTGTGTGTCTACTATCTATCTACTCTCCCACCTAAAAGCCCCAAAACCCTCCCCATAACAAACACTTTACTCCCCCAGCCAAAAAACAACACTACCCCAAAACTCTCCCTATAACGATCACTTTGTGTCCACACCCAAAACACAACAGCACCCAAAACTCTCCCCATAACGAACACTTTTCTCCCCTACCTAAAAGACAATATCCCCAAAAACTCTTCCCATAACGAAAACTTACTCCCCATATAAAACTCACCCTATACCGAACACTCTCCCCATACTGAATACTCTCCCCATACCAACCTCTTTTCCGCCACCCAAAACTCTCCCCATACCGAACGCTTAACTCCCCCATTTGTCGGAATGATGGACTTTCCCGGAACTCTGGCTTCCGGAGAGGGAAACCTTTTTACCATTTTATTTGATTTTTTTTTTTTTTTTTTTTTTAACCCTCTGAGGTTCACCCTTTATGAAATACTTGTGATATTTCTCTTTTGTGGTCGTCCGCTTATATGACCTTTATTATTTGTGTATTATTTTATTATATTTATTATTATTATTATTATTATTATCATTATTATCATTATTATTATCATTATTATTATGATTTTGTTTTTCAGGTCTTGCTTGTGGATCTTGCTTTAGTGATAATTGGCGACATATAACGATTAATGACAGACTAAGGTATTTTTGTTGATGGTATGGTCAAATGAACAGGATGGCTAAAGAATATTATAATCGATTTTAAAGATAGGCGGCCACGAAAAATATGAAGCCTTACTCTGCACCAAAGCGTGAGCAGGGAATGGAGAAACACAAAGAGAATGGGAAAATTCTTGAGATGAGTGGATAAAGTTTGTCTGAGAGAATGCTTAAGGAGGATTGGCGTATTTATTTCCTCATTTATAATTATAACTTTATATAATTTTCTAGTTTCCTCCATCAAAATTAACAACCCCCCCACCCCCCCCCCACGCCCCTCCTTTTAAGATACATGTGTACATTTTTCCTCTTAAATTTCAAGCTCACTAGCGCTCGCCAGGAAAAAATCGACACCTAAATGCCACGAAAATCTTTGTTGACGAAGAAATGGGGCGAAAGGTCTTAAAATCGCCAAACTAATTAGCCGAACGTAATAAAATCTGAAAACCAATGGGGCTAAACATGAGGCTGAAGGGGGACCAGAATAACGTCCCATCTCCCCTTAAAGGTTCTCTTATTATCTTAACTTGAGAGCTTTCGCCCCAGATGTTGTTATAAAGTTGCTCTAATGCGGAAATCTTATATAATGTAAGGGGAGATATCAATTAACCCTTTCTGTACCAGCGACGTCTGTTACATTGTATTTTAGCTACATTTAGGAGATTTTATGCAGCTTAGGAAGGCTCTATGGTTGCTAAAAGGGTTGCTTGAGATAATTGCTAGAGATCTTTCCTAAGCTGCATAAAATCGCCTAAATATACCAAGAGTAACATTAAAAAGACGTCGCCGGTACTGTACGGGTTAATTAACCCCTTGAGGATTATGACGTGTGTTAACAGTATACTCTGGCTATTATTAGACGATTTTATTCAGATTAGGAAGGGTTCATGGAATTTAGATGGTTAATTGAGATAGTCTTTACCCCTTTATATCTCACAGATCCATCCTAAGCTGCATGAAATCGTCCAATGATAGCGTGAAACAAAACACATCATGATCGTCAAGGGGTTAAGGGGTTGATGGATGAATGCAGTATGAATTGCTAGACCAATATATATTACCTTCCTCAGCTAACACCTGGATCTAGTACGTGTGTTTGTAAGTTTGTCCTCTATGCAAAATAATCGTACACATTCATGATTATGCTTAACCTCTCCTCCATACGGTAAACACACAGTACGTAAGCATTCAAACGCACAACATTTACAACATCAGCACACACTCACACTCACACACACACACACTTTCACTCTCTCTCTCTCTCTCTCTCTCTCTCTCTCTCTCTCTCTCACACACTTGTTTTTCCTTTCCCTTTTTTTTCTTTTTTCTTTAAGTGCCAATTACAAAGTCTCTCTCTCTCTCTCTCTCTCTCTCTCTCTCTCTCTCTCTCTCTCTCTCTCTCTCTCTCACACACACAGAACACTCGCTTTATGAACAGTCTGGATGATTTATTGTCTATCTAATTAAAAAGGTCCTTTATAATCGGCTCAGGCTCTCCAGAATTCTCTAGCGGGCGATTTCCTTTATATCTGTTTTTACGGCTTCCATTTTGAATGAAGACCCTATAGTACCAGAGAACGGCCAACCTCCGCCATCTTGGTGCCACTGGTGATATATTCCTCTCTTTACACTCAAATATCTCCTTCCCTATTATTAAGTAGAAGTACCGTTTCGCCTAAAATCAAAACGGCATACCCAACTCTGCGAAGTGTTACCATCATCAGTAATATTACATTATTTTATTTAACCTCTAGGGAGTCTAATGATAATGGCAGGCATGTTGGAAGAGAGGTATCTGACCAGGATTCGAACCCACTCTCATCATATATTTGTGTGAGAGTTGGGCACCGTAACCACTCAACCAGGAGCGTATGGTAGAGTGGATACGGTGCTCAACTCTCACAAACATATCTGGAGAGAATGGGTTCGAATCCTGTTGCGATTCCTTACTCCCAACACGTCTAGGGAGGGATTGGGGTATAGTTAATCTCTGGCTAAGATTACACTATTTTATTCAGCTTCGGAAGGATGTCTAGGGATCGAATGGGTTATATTCTACGTCAATTAACCTTTTAACTCTCACACGCCATTTGTAATCCTAGTAAATTCGAAACATTGTAAGTCAGAACGGTATGAATAAAGGAGTTGTGACGCTGAATTCCGAAACGATTGTATACCCTGAACAAATTAATCCCCCCCCTCCCCCCCCTCCCCCCCCCCCCCAATATTACCATAAGAAATGTTGGGTCTATCTTCACGATTCGTATTCTGAGACATAAATAATTAATACTATAATAATGTAGCGTCATATTATACTTGCATCCTTCCCTTGTGCTCTGGTGAAGACATGTGGATTTGGTGGCAACAAAGGCGGCATTGTTTGAGCGAATCTCTTGATCTTAATAATAATACTAATTATAACAAATATACTACTACTATTACTACTACTACTACTGTACTACTATTACTACTGCTACTACTACTACTACTACTAATAATAATAATAATAATAATAATAATTGATTGATTGTCTTTTTGTATCCATGAGTGGGCGAAGACATTAATTGGTTGATGCAATATTAATAATAATGACATTTCAGCATTAACAAAAGGGAAAATATAATTAAAGGAAGTAATAATAAGAATAAGAATATTAATAGTAATAATAATAATATCAATAATAATAACAATAAATAATAACAAATAATAATAATAATATAATTAATAATAAAAAGAATAAATTACTTCATATAATGTAGCAAAGTTGTCTATCCTTTCTTTCTGGGCTGGTGAAGACAGGGATCTGGCTGCAAGAAAGGAGGTATTGTCTGGCCGAATCTCTTGATCTTAAGGGGAGACTGACCGTTTGTTTGGTCTATTAATTCATTTATTCATATATTTCGTTAGTTTCCTCCGTAGACCTCCATCAAGCTTAGAAAAACACCCCCTAGACCCCCTTTCAAGATAAATTTGTACATTTTTTGGTAGAAAAATTTCCCGGCCGAAGGCCGGTTCCTCTTAAAATTGCAGGCTTGCTATCGCTCGCCATGAAATAATCGACACCTAAATGGCACTTAAGGTCTTAAAATTGACAACGAAATGGGGCGAAAGGTGTTAAAATCGCCAAACTAATGGGCCGAACGCCTTATAATTTCAAAACTAGTGGGGCTAAACATTAGGGACAAGGGGGTCCAGAAAAACGGTCTGCCTGCCCTTAACAGGAAATGAGGATCTCTTTTACCACAGACTCTCTTGCCATCTGCTCTCCTATCATGACTCGATAACTCCTTTTGGTTTACCCCTTCGCTACCGGCGACGTCTTTATCATTTTATTTTAGCTATATTTAAACGATGTTGTGCAGTTTAAGAAGGATCTGTGGCAGTACAAGTGGATAAGTGAGATAGTTCGAAGCTTGTTAATTGCTGGAGGTTCTATCTATACTGAGGAAATCTGTCCAAAAATTGTTACAATGTAATTAATTATATATATATTTCATTTTGTCAAGATTGCTCCCTAGACCTCCATCAAGCTTAAAAAATAACCCCAAGACCCTACTTAGATACAAATATTTGCAGTTTTTCGGTGGAAAATTATTCGACACCTTAATAACGCGAAATATTTTAAAATATATTAAAAATTTCCCGGCCACAGGTCGGTTCCTCTTAAATTACAGGCTTGATATCGCTCGCCCGGAAAATATGGACATCTAAATGACACGAACAGTCTTAATATTGACAAAGAAATGGGGCAAAAGGTCTTAAAATCGCCAAACTAATGGGGATAACATGAGGAAGAAGGGGGAACAGAAAAACGACCCATCTCCCCATAAACCAGACCACAAGAGATCCATCAGAGCAAATAAGAGTTTCGTCTCCATATATTAATAATTGACTGGCCATCTGAATTACACTGTATGCAAGGGGAGACGGACGTATTTATTGGCTCCTTTATATATCTCGTTATCTTTATTAGTTCCCTCCTTAGACCTCCATCAAGCTTAAAAAAAAAAAAAAAAATCCCAATACCCTCCTTCAAGATAAATTTGTACATTGTTCGATAGAAAAATGTTCCGGCCGCTATCGCTCGCCAGGAAAAAATCGACACCTAAATGATTCAATGCTCCGTGTATCCAAACATTTAGACTCTATTGCACCTTGAATCTGAGTCTCTATAATTCTTTCAGTTTTTAAAGGGACACTTGTTGCATCAGATTTGCCTTTTGTGACCTTCATGCACATAAAAAAGTATAAATAAACCGTTAATTGTTTTTTAATTATTATATATTATTATTATTATCATTATTATTATTATTATTATTATTATTGTATTTGTATTATTATTATTATTATTATTATTATCATTAATTATTATTATTATTAGTATTAGTATTATTAAATGTCCACCACCACCACCCCATGAGCCTAGCCGACAATTGACTCCAATAAAAAAGCCAAACACATTCCACCCCCCCCCCCCCCCCCCCACCCCTCCGGAACTCGTCAAGGCCCCCGACTGATCCTCTTAGTGAGTTAGAGAGGATAACTTTTTAGGGGGCGTCGCTCCCACCGCAGAAAATTTCGAGAGTAAAGTTGTGGGAAGCGGTCGGAAGGAGAGGGCCGAAATTGTGGCTCGGGTTCTTATTGTGAATTTAAGGTTGGACTTTGTAGTTTGAGTTTCTGGATATGAATTTCTTGCATGAGTTTGTCTATGAATTTCTGGCTTGAGTTTGTAGTTTGAGTTTCTGGCTATGATTTTCTTGCATGAGTTTGTCTATGAATTTCTGGCTTGAGTTTGTAGTTTGAGTTTATTGCTGTGAGTTCCTGGCTTGAGTGTGTAGTTTGAGTGTCTTACTATGAATGGCTTGCTTGAGTTTGTAGCTTCAGTTTCTTATTATTTATTTCTTGCTTGAGTTTGTAGCTTCAGTTTCTTGCTATGAATTTCTTGCTTAAGTTTGTAATTTGATGGTCTTGCTATGAATGTCTTGCATGGGGCTGTCTATGAATTTCTTACTTGAGTTTGTAGTTTGAGTTTCTGGCGATAAGTTTGTTAGCTACGATCGTATGTATCATATTTATTTGTGTTTTTACTTTGTTGGAGGTTAGTTTTGTGGATTTCATACAGTATTGTGACTTTCTTGTTTTAGTTTAGGGTTTGATATTCTTGTTCTGGATGTGTGGGTGCAGTTTCTTGTATATGAATTTGTGCTTTGTTCATAGGGAACCTAACCTAACTTACATTTTAAACATAGACAAATATAGAGGAGGGCATGGCGATTACAAACACGTTAAAGGTTGAAACATTCACAACAAAATGGGGCAAAAGGTCCTAGAATCGACAAACTAATGGGGCGAATGCATTAAATATCTAAAACAGGAAGGAGAAGGCGATAAACAAAATCTAAATGTTAAGATAATTATCTATCTAATAAATGTAATATTTCTGCCCAGTGATTAGTCTGGTGGTAGATTTTTCTTCTGAACTATTTTTTTTTTTTCTACAGGATAATTAATTGGTCGCTAAGTTTGGGAACTTTTGTGTGGCTTACTCTGAGTGACGTTCTATTATATCGTAGAACATTTACGACAGAAAAATGACTAGCATAGAATTATCATTACTACTACATTTACATACTCTACATATCTACAGTAGGTATGCAATAAATTATTGGCTTGTTTTGTTTTCTTCTATACATTCAGTATTAAATATTGAAGGGCGTATCTGCATGTTTCCTAAATATAAACAATAAGCAAACTATTGCAACTGCAACCAACACTAAAGATTCATTGCAACTGTAGTAATATTTTGTAATGTAAAAAATACAAATCGGATACTATATTACGCTTAAAAGTATTTCTTAGCAATTGACCACTTTCGAGTAAGGGTAAAAGGATGTTGGAGCCGAAACCAAACAGAAATGTAATAATAATGTAGGTTCTGATGTATACAAACTATGGTGAATTTGGTTATTTTATCTATTCTTATATACAATACAACCATATTTTATCATGTAATTCTAATGATTATCGAAACAAATCCAATTTCCACATAACCCAAAACTCGCAAGTGGTCAGTTACAGTTCTCTCACACACAACAATATATTGAAATATAGAAATAGCGAAGTTACACTACTAAGCAAAACAGTAAATAAAAGACAAAAGACCAAAGAAAACGGGAGGAGATTAACTCAGTAAGAAGAAGAGAGGTCAGGAAAAAAGCCTTGTGCGTGTCTGTATGTGTGTGTGTGTGTGTGTATAATAATAATAATAATCATCGGTTTATTTCAAGCCGGCAGCCAATGGGGCTGAAAATACACAGACTTAACCTAGATCTTATCCTAATGGATCAACAGACTAATCCTGGCAGCTAACGAGAGCGCCTACATACTCCCAAGGTAGTAGGACGTGGGCAGGAGACTTTGTGGGTCCCCCGAGACGATCCGCCCAGATCTTGCCTTCACGGCCAGGGAAAGTTTTTGAGAGAACTTCCCCTGCGGCGCCTGGGATTGAACCCCCGACACCAGAGCTAGCGCTCCCAATACAGAGTACTAAGCGCGCTCGGCGACCGTGTGTGTGTGTGTGTGTGTGTGTGTGTGTGTGGTGTGTGTGTGTGTGTGTGTGTGTTTTTTTTTTTTTTTACGTCTGTGTACGTCAATCTCGCAATTGTCAAATCAAAAGACCTCCGTCTACGTATTGTGAAAACCTGTTATCCTCCGGCAAATTGTGGGGTTGAGTGAGTGATTGTTTATATTCGTATCAGAAGAACCAGGCTAACCCTTATTTATATATTTTATTAGGTTTTTAACTCTGGTTTTTCAATGACTTATTATATTATTTGTTCATTCAATTCACTGTTTTCACATAATTATATATATACATATATATATACATATATATGTGAGAGTGAGGGTCTGAGTCTGGAGGGTGAGACGGTGAAGCGCTTGAGCGAAGCAACCAGCCGCTTCAGAGATGGAGCTGCTTTGAGCCATGATGGATGCTTCACATGTCTCACTCCCCAGACTGGAACAAGACCTCACGGGCTTCACCGTGTTGAGCGGTGGAATGTACAGGCTCTCAGCCTATGCCCGAGAGGGAGTAGTTGGAATATAGAAAAAAAAAAAAAAAAAAAAAAAAAAAAAATACATGTTATATGCTTTTCTCCTATACAATCTCATTTACTATTTTGATCACACTCACTCTCACTTTCTCTTTTTCTCTATCTATATGCATCTCTTTCTCTCTCTCTCTCTCTCTCTCTCTCTCTCTCTCTCTCTCTCTCTCTCTCTCTCTCTCTCTCTCGTCACACATGCCTTCACAATTCCTATTTCACTGCCTCCATACCATCCTGCAGAATTCCTCCTCAATTTCTATAGCACCTACTATTACGAATTCCATCTCAATTCCTTCACGCATTCCCATCAGAAATCCTTATTCTTTTCCTTAACCCCTTCAGTACCGGGGACGTCCTTTTCATTATATTCTGTCTACTAGTAAACAAGTTTATTCAGTTTAAAAATGGCCTCCAGTAAATGTCAGACTTTGAAGTATCTCACTTAACCCTTTTTACTACCACAGATCCTTCTTAAACTGCACAAACTCATCTAAATATAGCTATAATAAAACTAAAAAGACGTCGCCAGTAGAGAAGGGGTTAACTAATTATTCGGTGATTCCTGTACAGTCGCGCTAATAAGTGATGTCTCGGCACCAAGTATGTTTTGATCAATAATTGGTAACAGCAATATCTAAGCTTCATTTCGTCATGTCGAGTGAAATATACAAACATGTTCTTTCACTTACCCACCCTATTCATCATCTGACAGACATTAATACAGCACAAAGCAAGCCAAACGCAATGATGGCTGGAGAATAACTTATTAGCGCGACTGTACACCATCCTTCAATATAATCACTCCTATCAGTTTATATCTCTGAATATTTGTTTTATATTGTCCCGTTCATTCTTTATCTTCTTGGATAGCTTGTTTCCTTTAGTCTACCCTTCATATCTCTTTTATAAAATTCCGGCACTTTTCCAAGGCCTCTCGGTCTGCAATTTCCTCTCACTCATCCCTCTCACAATCTTTATACCATGCCCCTTCGCTAGGACACACAAACACACACTCACACACACTTAAACAAACAAACAAACAAAACACACACACACAACACACACGCACACATACCTACATAAACACACACAAACAAAAAACAAACAAACAAAGAAGCACACACACACGTTAAAATTACGCCTATCAGTTGTTATGACATTGGAAGCGCTAACAAATTCAGAATAGGCCTATGCGATATTTTTCACAATTTACAAAGCGTGTATTATGATTTATATTATCATTTACCTTTGTTATTGAACTACAGTAACTCCCTGAAACGGACCGCAAGCTGTTTGAAATAATAACTATTCCTTACAACTGGTAATATCTGTGTTGGTGAGCTCATTCACACATTATATATATATATATATATATATATATATATATATATATATATATATATATATATAAGTGACTGACTTTGAAAAGGATTTGGGTGTTCTGATTAGCAGTGACCTAAAGTTTTCCAAGCAGTGCATTGAAGTAGAGAAGAAAGCTCAGAAATCATTGGGCTATATATTAGGAGGCAATTTAAGCATAGAAATAAGGGAATAGTCCTCACACTTTACAACGCTCTGATACGGCCTCTCCTGGATTATGCTGTTCAATTCAGGTCTCCAGCACTCAGGATAGATATAGAGCGACTAGAAAGAGTACAAGCTAGGGCTACAAAACTTATTCCATCGATTAGAAGACTGAGCTACGACGACTGGTTGAGAACTCTTGATATCTTTCCATTGGAGATACGCAGACTACAAGGTCAGCTCATTGGAGTTTCTAAAATACTTAATGGTTTTGACAATGTGGATTGTAGCAAAATGTTTAGCCTCAATATGAATATAGGACGCAACCATGGCTGGAAATTAGAATTTAAAAGATTCATCACTATTATTTGTGGAAACTTTTTCATATATAAGATCTGTTCTACCTGGAACAAACTTCCCTCAGAAGTTGTAAACAGATCTTCAATACAGCAGTTCAAGACTAAAGTAGATATTATTTTGCACACTCTGTAATGGGTGTAGTGCATTAAACAGTTTCTCTCTTTTCACTTCGAGTATCTCCCAAGAATGGACCGCAAGGTCTCTGAGATACTAACTATTCCTTGTAGCTCCTTGAAACTCTCTCACATAATGCTCTCACCGTACCCTCTCCCAACCAACCTCTCTTCCCTGCATATATATCGTCTTCATTTCTGGACCCAATTTTCCCTCATGTTTAGCCCTATTAGCTTTGAGATTTTAATACCTTTTGCTCCAATATATATATATATATATATATATATATATATATATATATATATATATATATATATATATATATATATATCTCTCTCTCTCTCTCTCTCTACTACGATGACTATTTGTTTTCGGACGATGGAGTTCATCTGAACCAGGTGGGAGCAGCACGTTTTGGGCGTCTTCTCAACGATGCGGTGAAGGATTTTCGGAGAAGAAATCGACTCAGCACAGGACAACCAGGAAGGAGGACCGAAGACAGCGAGGACGGCAACCTACAAAGGAATTAAATACTAATCCGTCAAGAACCACCGCGAATTTGGATAAAGCTCCACCAACACGACCCAAATTCAAAACCGTCAGGGATAACGACCGAGGACCGAGGACAGCCATGAATGTAAATGTAGATCCGACCAGAACCAAAAATTTGATGAAAGAACGTTCTGCGAGTTCTAAAACCGCAACTTTAAAGGTTTTCTATGCAAACGCTCGTAGCATACGCAATAAATTTTCAGATTTAGAGGAACTAGTGTTTACAGAAAATTATGATGTGATTGGCATAACAGAATCTTGGCTCAATACAGAAGATAGAGACTTTTTAGCAGAGTATTCACTTCCCGGTTATGTAATGTTTGAGAACAGCCGAATAAATAAAAATGGAGGTGGCGTTTTATTTTATATCAAAGAAAGTCTTAACCCGACCCTCGTGTCAAAACCTCAAATTGTGAACGTCGACACATCTTTTGTGCTAATAAAGAATAATAAAGGTACAAAAATAATACTTGCGTTAATATACAGAACTCCAGCTCAATCAGTGCAAACTGACCGAGAAATTTACGAACAAATTGCAGATGTAAGTAACTCACAAGATACCGTAATTTTTGGCGACTTTAATTTACCTGTGACCAAGTAGGGCGATACTCTTACTTCACACTCCGGACATGACTTGTATACGAACTTGCAAGAGAGTTCGCTTTATCAATTTGTTCGAACGCCGACCCGTGGTAATAACGTTCTTGACATTGTACTTGCAACAAAAGAAGAATTGATAGAGAATTTGAATGTTGGTGATGAATTCAGTAACAGCGACCATCGTACGATAACTTTCACTTTAAAGTTTACTAGTAACGAACCAAATAGTAGCATCGAAAAAGTCCCTAATTTCAAGAAAGCAAACTTCCATAAACTTACAGCTATGTTTAAAGAAACTGACTGGAGCTTTTTAATTAACAATAACGACATAAATACATCTTGGAAGTTATTCGAAACCACTTACCTAAAAGCAGTGCAAGACTGCATACCATCGAAAATACTGCGTCCAGGCCATAATAATAAGCCCAAATGGTGGAATAAAGATATTTCAAACTGCCTGCTTGCTAAAAAATTTGCTAATGATAGATTAAAATCCTCACAAAATGACGAAGAACGGGTGAAATTTGTAGAGCTACGACGCAAAGCCAAAAAGTTAATTAAGCAAAGTAAAAAGACCTTAGAGTTACATATTGCGAATCAAAGTAAAACAAACCCGAAAGAATTCTATAGTTATATCAGAAAGAAAAAAGTAGTTACTTCAACTGTTGGACCGTTAGTCGATGAAAAAGGAGAATACACCAAAGACGAAGTACAAATGAGTAATGCCCTCAATACCTTCTTTGCATCAGTTTTTACAACAGAAGACCTCAGTGATATCCCTACACCATCGCCGATTCAGATTGATAATTCAGATGTTCTAAGCAATATCACCGTTACAGAGAGAGAAGTATTGAATTGTTTAGATAAACTCAAGGTAAATAAAACGCCAGGACCTGATACAATCTCGCCTAGAGTTCTAAAGGAAGCTAAGAATGAGCTCTCCAAACTACTGACATTACTATTCAATAAATCCTTGCAGTCTGGAACTATGCCTGATCAGTGGAAGCTAGCCAACGTAACACCGATATTCAAAAAAGGCAGCAAATCCCTACCCAGTAACTATCGTCCAATTAGCTTAACCTCAGTTGTATGTAAAATGCTAGAAACGGTCATACGAGACAGACTCGTAAATCACTTAGAGGAAAATAACATACTTAAAGATACTCAACACGGCTTTCGTAAAAAACGTTCCTGTTCAACAAATCTCTTAGACTTCTTCCACGATATCCTCAACCTCTACGATGAGAGTAAAGCTGTAGATATTATATACCTTGATTTTCAAAAGGCCTTTGACAAAGTTCCCCACAAACGTTTACTGCTAAAACTAAAAGCGCATGGAATACAAGACGGTGTGTTGAAATGGATAGAAAATTGGCTCAGCAACAGAAAGCAAAGGGTAGTCATAAACGGTAAGGCATCTAAATGGACCAATGTAAGTAGCGGGGTACCCCAGGGATCGGTACTAGGACCAATTCTCTTTCTAATTTACATCAACGACATAGATGAGGGTCTCACCTGCACAATCTCAAAATTTGCTGACGATACAAAAATTGCAAATAGCGTACTCTCAAAAGAACAAGTTGACGATATGCAACACAATCTAGATAAATTGTCATGTTGGGCCCAAATTTGGCAAATGAGTTTCAATGCGGATAAATGTAAAGTACTACATGTCGGATACCTAAATGAGAAAGCAAACTATTCGATGAATGGCACTCAGCTTAAGAATGTAAACAGAGAAACTGATCTGGGAGTAACAATATCGAGTAACCTAAAACCGAGTCAACAATGTTCAGAAGTTGTTAAGGCAAACAAAATAATTGGCTTTATCGGCAGGTCATTTGAGCATAAATCCAAAGAAGTTATCCTAACCCTTTACAATTCCTTAGTCCGCCCTCTTCTGGAATACTGCGTTCAATCCTGGTGCCCTTATTACCAAAAAGATATAAACAAGCTAGAACGAGTTCAACGTAGAGTTACCAAAATGATACCTAGCCTAAAGAACAAACCATACGAAGAGCGTCTTAGAGAATTAAATCTATTTCCTTTAACCCAGCGCAGATTAAGAGGCGACTTAATTCAAGTGTTCAAAATCATCAAAGGCATCGACAATATGAACTGTAGTAAGTACTTCACTATCGACCAATCTAATTACACGCGGGGAAACGGTTGCAAAATTATTGGTAAATCTTTTAACTCGCACGAATCTAATTATTTCTTCTTCAATCGAGTTGTCAACTTGTGGAATGGGCTTCCCCGAGACGTTATAGACTGCAGCACCGTTGATTCATTTAAATTCCGCCTAGACAAATATCTCGCATCAAACCCGCGACTGACTGCGTTTGTAAATTAATAACTTTATCCTCCCCTCAGTTACTAACCCATATGTCCCCTACTAACTTCCTAGTCCTAGGGCAGTAGTTCCCTTTCCAATGTTCCCTTACCCACTCTAAACCACTGTTTGGACACTTGATCCTCAGTGTTTTGGAGGACAAGCAGCCTAGAAGGGTCACTAGATCTGTTGTTGCTTGATTTCCTTTGTACTCCTTTGTACTCTCTCTCTCTCTCTCTCACATAAAGCTGCCACCGTACATGCACTCTCCCAACCCACCTCTCTTCCCTGCATCATATGTATCGTCTTCATTTCCTTCCCACCTTCCTTAACACCCCTTCCCTCGGCCCTTCTTACTCCTTCTCTATATACATGGCTCTCTCACCCTCTCCCTTTCTCTCTCTCTCACACACATTATCTCGCTCTCACTTTCATTCTTACTCTCTCTCTCTCTCTCTCTCTCTCTCTCTCTCTCTCTCTCTCTCTGGACACTTGATCCTCAGTGTTTTGGAGGACAAGCAACCTAGAGGAGTCACTAGAACTGTTGTTGCTTGATTTCCTTTTTTTTTTCTCTCTCTCTCTAGTAAGATACCTCCCTATTCTCTTGCAATGTTTATTATTCTTGACCGTTAGTACATACACACTTTATTTGCTTGCAATATACCTCTTTTTCCCCTGTCTTTACGTCTCTCTCCCCCTCTCTCTCTCTCTCTTTCTCACTGTTGGCCTGTTCCTTGCAAGTTACACTTGGCCATTCCACTCAGGCACAACCAAACCTGACCCAGATCTCGACCCTGACTGTGGGTGTGTGTGGGTGTGTGTGGGTGTGTGTGTGTGTGTGTGTGTGTGTGTGTGTGTGTGTGTGTGTGTGTGTGTGTGTGTGTAGGGAACGTTTTGGTTGGTTCTGTATGTGCTTGTGTTGCTATATGTGTGTGAGTGGGTGAGCATTACAGTGTGAGTGTGTGTGTGTGGTTTTATATGAGTGTGTGTGTGGTTTTGTGTGTAGGTGTGTGTCTATATATCAGGCAGTATACCCCCGTGTGTCTATATATATACCAGTGACCTTGTAGACCCAGCAATGTAAACAGTAGGTGTAGGTAGGAGGTGGACCATTGTTAGGGAGGGTACTTAAGGGGAGACTGGCCGTTTGTTTTGTCTATTAATTCATTTATTCATATATATTTTTAGTTTCCTCCCGAGACCTCCATCAAGCTTAGAAAAACACCCCCTAGACCCCCCTTCAAGATAAATTTGTACATTTTTCGGTAGAAAAATGTCCCGGCCGAAGGCCGATTCCTCTTAAAATTGCAGGTTCGTATTGCTCGCCAGGAAATAATCGACACCTAAATGGCACGAAAGATCTAAAAATTGACAACGAAATGGGACGAAAGGTGTTAAATCGCCAAACTAATGGGCCGAACGTCTTATAATCTCAAAACTAGTGGGGCTAAACAATAGGGAGAAGGGGGTCCAGAAAAACGGTCTGCCTCCCCTTAAGGCAATCAATAACTCCCAATCAACCTACAGTATCTAGGGGGCTCTTGATCCTTGGAGGCCATTACCGGACCAGGGGGGGGGTCTTAAGGGGAGGTAGACCGTTTTTCTGGACCCCCTTCTCCCTAATGTTTAGCCCCACTAGTTTTGAGATTATGAGCCGTTCGGCTCATTAGTTTGGCGATTTTAACACCTTTCGCCCCATTTCGTTGTAAATTTTAAGACCTTTCGTGCCATATAGGTGTCTATTATTTCCTGGCGAGCGATAGCGAGCTTGCAATTTTAAGAGGAACCGGCCTTTGGCCGGCACATTTTTCTACCGACAAATTTACACATTTATCTTGAAGGGAATGTTTTTCTAAGCTTGATGGAGGTCTACGGAGGAAACTAAAAAAATATATGAATAAATGAATTAATAGATCAAACAAACGGCCAGTCTCCCCTTAACCCCTTGAGCACCGTTGACATCCTTTTCATTCTATTTTTGGCTACTATTAATCGATTTCATTCACTTTAGGAAGGACCTCTAGTAATAATATGGCGTCAAACAATCTCGACAGATCCTTCCTAAGCTGCATAATAACATCTAAATACAGCTAGAATTAGATATAACACACGTCGCTGGTACTCAAAGGGTTAAGGGTATTTTTTTCTCTCATAAATTACAGGCACGCTATCGCTCGCCAGGAAAAATATCGACACCTAAATGGCACGATAGGTCTTATAATTGACAGAAATTGGGCGAAAGTTATAACAATCGGCAAACTAATGGAACGAACCTCATAAAATCTCAAAACTAGTATGCTAAGCATGAGGGAGAAAGGGGTCCAGAAAAAATCCCTCCATTAGTTTTAAGAAGTTCGTCTTATTTATCTGGCGATTTTATGACCTCTCACCCTATTTTATGACCTCTCACCCTATTGTATGACCTCTCACCCTATTGTATGACCTCTCACCCTATTTTATGACCTCTCACCCTATTCCCTTGTCAACATTAAAAACTTTCGTGGCATTTAGGTGTAATTTTTGTCCTGGTGACCTGGTGACCTGCGTTGGGGTACTTACGACAATCGAAAACTCCCAACCAACCAACATGGAAAAAAAAAAAAAAAAATACACTGCCAGACCGTTGTTCCTTGGAAGCCAGAGGAATTTTGATAAACGTCCTTCCTAAGCTGCAAAAAATCTTCAAATAGTTAATTACCAGCATATAAAGCAAATGTCGTCACCAGTATTATCGTCAGCGTTGAAAAGTTCCAAAGATTGTTTTCAGTTCGGTACAAGTTAACCCTCTCAGTACGAGTGAGGCTTTTTTCATTGTATAATTATGGCTACTGTTAGAAGATTTTATTCAGTTTACAAAAGACCCCTAAGAATTCAAGACTATCTCAGTTACTTCTTTGCTTACCACAGGTAATTCCTAAGCTGAATAAAATCGTCTAATGATAGGTAGAACATCCAAAACGGATTCATCGTCAAATAGCCTGGAGAACTGCGACTCTCTAAATAATTATAAGCTATAAACGTTGTCAATAAAGTGCTCCTCCTCACATGGTGTATATATTCATTCTGTCAACTTTCCTAAGTTATTTCAACAATTATAAGCTAGCCTGAAGAATAATCTACCATGCCTGACAGATTATTGTTGTAAGTATAATAATAATGTATACACCACTATTGTCCAACACCATATGGCACCACAGACACTTTAGACTTGCGGGCGCCTCTGGCACCCAGGCCTGTGGAGGCAGCAAGTCCTTCAGTTCACACCAGACTCTTACATAACCAACCAGCGTCTCGGCGCTCCTGTACTCAACCCTAGCCAATAAAGGATTGAAGAGTACTGGTGTTATATCTTCATTCATCTTATTATTATGGCGCAGTGTATATCAGTATCTGAACCTACATGGAGAACCTGCACTACCTAGCTGCGGCTGCAGCTGCTGTGGAAGCTGGCTTGTCGCCATGCGGTCCCTACCTGGCTACATCTACCTCCCAACCGGTCGAGCCTTCATTGCCCGATGCCCTGTCTCCATACCCATCCATCATCTACTTGAATGAAAGGATCAACGCCCTCCAATCGAGTATTGCCACCTTTCTACAGCATCACCAGGACCAGCAGCATCTACAACATCGCCCCGCGACAGCTCCACCACCGCCCCGCCAGGATCTACAACATCGCCCCGCGACAGCTCCACCACCGCCCCGCCAGGATCTCCAGCCCCACCAGCCTCTACAACATCAGCCCCAGGCCAGTAATGTTACCCACCAGGCTGACCCATCCTTTACCTCACACCCCACCAGTGATACACTTATTCATCCCTCTACACAGACACCCACACCTCATACATCTCCCCATGTCTCAGTGCCCCACCATATGCCAGTTACCCATGTCTCAGTGCCCC
>JBAKBP010034724.1:0-20383 GCA_037953745.1 Lithodes maja | reverse complement strand
AGAGGACATCCCTCTGCCAAATGTAGAGACAAAATAAATAATAACATTATAGTGGTGCCTTACTGTTGTAACTGTGGGGGGGAACACAACGCGCGGTCTTTCCAGTGTTCCAAGAAACCTGGGAGTAACGGTGGCCGTGACCTTGGCCGTGACATATCCCATACACGCTACCAGGAGGGGGAGACATACCAACACCAGTGGGGGGTCCCATCAACCACGCCTACCATCAACCACCGCCGCCACCTGATCACGAAAACCCATGGACTGGAGGAAGACGTTCTGACCCAAAAACAGGGGCAATACCAAAACAGCTTCCTCAAACACAAGGGTCAAGTGGTAGCGACCATGAAAGGAGGAGACCAGGGGTACCAACAGCTGACGACCGAGACCCCTCACCAGCCAGCCACAGTAGCAGTACCAACCCCACACAGGTGAGCCAACTTAACCACTCAGAGGAGGCCAGGTGGCAGGAAACAAAGGAAATGTTCAAGTTTATCGGTGAGTTGGGAAATAGAATAGAAAACTTAGAAAAAACAGTAAATAAAATTACAAGAAAAACAGTAAATGGCGACAACAAAGTGGGAGAAAGTAAAGTGGAAATCATAAGTCCAGAAAAACAAACTAACAACAGAAATCAGAAAATGAAGGAAACCAAAACCCAGGACAGTAAGGTAACTACAGAAAACGGAACAACTTGTGAAGTAAATATAAAAGGGAAAGAAGTGAAATTGAAACATAAATTTATGGAGAATGGGCTAAGCAGCGTAGGACAAATTCTTGCAAAAAACGGCAATAATGAAGAAATAAAAATAAAAGTGGTAGAGGGGTGGACAGAAATCCAAGCATGCTTAGATAAGTTTACTAAATATATGGAAGGGCTGACTATTGGATCAATGGACATTGATCACCATAATGGATCATAAACATCTAAACATAATATCATGGAACGTGAATGGCTTAGGTGGTAGAATGCACGATGTTCATTATTATGTAACAAAGTTCGACACTGACGTAATTCTTCTCCAGGAAACTGGGGATAGGAATGGTAGTATAATAAAACTCAATGGGTATAAACTATATCAATTATTTTCAGATGATAATATAAGGGGAGTTCCCACATATGTAAAAAATTCCATACCCTCAGAATTAATAGAGGCGCCCATGAAATCAGAGGGGATCGAAACAGTCTCAGTAAAACTATATTTAAAAGAAGGGACCCTTAATATCGTTAACGTATATATATCACAAAACTGTTTTCATGCCAGTGCTCTGCCTGATAGTTTGTATAATGGGGTTACTCTTGTCGCTGGGGACTTAAACGCTAGATATAATGAATTTGAATTCGACGGGAAAATAAATACGAATGGTAGAAGATTTTATCAATTTGTACAAGATTACCAAGACATTAAATTACTAGGATCGGAAGAAGCAACCCATATTAAGGGAGGGAGACTCGACTACGCTTTTATACTAAATGGACAAGGGCTGGATGGAAGCTGCGTAGTAGAGGCTGAACTACTCAGTGATCATTTTGCTCTGGATATTAAAATTCCACTAGGGAAACTAGCTTTCGGGGCCAATAGAAAAAAACTAAGGCTTCCAAAAAACGATATACAAAACTTTATTGAATATATTAAAACATGGTACAGTAATTATCATCCTACATCAATTGAATCTTTCTATGATGACATGATTAAAGTTATAGAAACCTCATTAACCTCTGAAGTGCGCACGGGGGTAATTGAAAACGTCCCCCTGTGCTGACGTATTTGAGGTGTTTCCGTCACTAAAATATTCATTGTACCATTAACCTCTGAAGTGCGCACGGGGGTAAATGAAAACGTCCCCCTGTGCTGACGTATTTGAGGTTTTTCGTCACTAAAATATTCATTGTACCATTAATAGCATTAATAATTATCCATATGCGCCTATTATGGGTTGATTATAAAGGTATTAACCTGAAACAACAATAAAACGAGTGAAAACAGCGTTTGGATGGTCAAAATCGGAGATATAGCCCGCGAGTTGTATAATGTATGGGTGAGGCAAGCTACCTTCCCGCCAATTTTCCCCAAGGCCACTGCGACACAGTCGATCGATACTCTCTCTCTCTCTCTTGCACTCGATGGCCATCAGTGATGACAACACCCTGCTTGCAACTCGCTAATGTTAGCACGAAAATATACCTCAGAATAAGGGAATAATAGGGAAAATAGGTGATAACTGAGGAATAGGAGGAAAGTGGGGAAGGAGGGGAGGTAGAGGACTGAGATTTTGCATGGCCCTGGGGCCAAACAAAAATAAAAAAATAAAAAAATAAAAATAATTTTTTTTTTTTCGATGTAAAAAGTTGATTTTTAGTTTTACTTACTCCAGAGAGTCTTCCCGCAGTCCGCCGGGGGAACTCTTAAGAGTCTTCCGGCAGCTCCCGGGTTAATAGCATTAATAATTATCCATATGCGCCTATTATGGGTTGATTATAAAGGTATTAACCTGAAACAACAATAAAAAGAGTGAAAACAGCGTTTGGATGGTCAAAATCGGAGATAAAGCCCGCGAGTTGTATAATGTATGGGTGAGGCAAGCTACCTTCCCGCCAATTTCCCCCAAGGCCACTGAGACACAGTCGATCGATATTCTCTCTCTCTCTCTCTTGCACTCAATTGCCATCAGTGATGACAACACCCTGCTTGCAACTCGCTAATGTTAGCACGAAAATATACCTCAGAATAAGGGAATAATAGGGAAAATAGGTGATAACTGAAGGATAGGAGGAAAGTGGGGAAGGAGGGGAGGTAGAGGACTGAGATTTTGCATGGCCCAGGGGCCAAAAAAAAATAAAAAAATAAAAAAATAAAAATATTTTTTTTTTTTTTTCGATGTCAAAAGTTGATTTTTTATTTTACTTACTCACGAGAGTCTTCCCGCAGTCCGCCGGGGGAACTCTTAAGAGTCTCCCCGCAGCTCCCGGGTTAAGCCGTAATGTTCAGACGACAAAGAAAAGAAAACGGCCGAACAATAATAAATATGCCCACGATAAAGTCCTCCAAGGTTGGAACAAAATGCTCAAGGTCGCGCATAGAAAATGGGTAAACGATTGGAAGGGAGGATGTAATGCCCTCGAAAATGTCCCGCACCCACAATAATACTAACCCGAGTTGACGTCAGGTATAGCGTAAAATAGTCGTAGATGGTAAGTCCAATAAACTCGTCTCGAGAGACTATCACCGTGGTTCGAAAATAGTCGTAGATGGTAAGTCCAATAAACTCATCTCGAGAGACCATCACCGTGGTTCTTAAAAATCGGACTAAGGTTGCTATACTTTTGTACGTCCGTGGTAGTACAGTGGGTTAGCGCGCGGGCCTGGTGGTGATGGTGGTGCGTCACTAACCAGGGTTCGAACCCCACCCAAGGCATCTCAAAACCTGTGGGTTTTTAGGGGGGTTAAATTCCCTTCAGAGGTTCGTACCCCGCGCCAGGTACCAGGAAAGGTTGATCCTAAAGGTAGCCTGGGGATAATTCCCATTCCTATTTAACCTGGAAAAACCTAGCATAACATTGGCGGCAGCGGTGGTTCTTGATTCGGATATAAGGTTGCATTACACTGCAAGTTTGGAACAGTAGAAGCATGGCAACAGGTCGAAATCTTCAGCCACTCGCACATATTCCCAAGTATGATTTAAACACGTATGATATCACCAGTTACTTAGACATAATAAAGCCAGTATACGATGTGGTATTTTATAATGACCGCGAAAAAATCGCCTGGGGAATTTTGCATATTATACAGTTGGGAGAAGCCGTTTCCCAACTTGTTGATAAGCCTACCTTTAAAGAATTTATCCACCAAATGGTGGCACAGAATACGCCAGAGAGTACCTGGAACCAGTTTCGATCCTTCGTGATCCGGACCTTAGATCCACTTTTGGGTTCCCCCGTCGCCCCCAAAATAATAAAAGTCGACGAGATCAAGTATGAAGGGGATATAAATGTGACCCTCATACAACTCTACAAATACGTGAGGACCACGTATAGCTATGAAGATTACGACCAACAAAATGAACTCTTATTCACCGCTTTGTTAAACATCATCCCACCGCTATCACCAATGTTATGCCCTGTTTTTCTACAGGTTTAACTTGGGTAATGTGAGTTCTAATTGACTGGGTATAGAAGGCTGCATGCACAATACAAGATATGAGGAATAGAGAACACAAAGAAACACATGGTAGCAAGTTACACGATCACGTTTATTAATATACCACTGCAGAATACTTGTGTAAGACAATATAATAGAATGGAACAACACTAGCATAAGTGGATCTGGATGGAGCCTAGTCTCCCACTTCCAACGTTCAGGTATTAATCTTCTGATCACTGGCTTTGATTTAACAGGTTTATATACCGAAGACCATCAATGTTACTTGTAGATTCCTATTCACTGTTAGATTTATTACTGGTAGCTCTGGTGCACAAGTAGCAGTTCACAGACTAGATTAGACACGCGTATTTTAGAGCACGGGAATTCTATTGTAACCTCAGAGGGGTACTGATCTAAGTTTTATATCCTTGTTTCAGAAATACATAGAACGCAAATCAGTGGGCGAACGTTAGATATCACTAGAGTTTTAATATCTGAATAAGGTAATTACGAGAGTCAAGGTCGCCTGTTAATTAATGAGCACTGATCGCTTAGTACGTCTCAAATGGAATGGTTAAGTCTGTATTACACTGGGCAAGGTCTTAGCCACTTCGTAGAAATATTTAATTAGTGAAATCTCTAAACAGCACAGTAAGATGTAGTACTGCTAAAGAGAATCTTGGGTAGTATCTGATGGGTCTGGTCCTGGTTATCTTGCGTCCATGATGTTGGGGGCTAACGACTGGTTCCGCGGCCGTCCAGGGTGTCCATATGTGTGAAGTTCTTAAATACGTGGGCAGGTCCTCCTATCCAAATCTGCCACGGAGTCTGCCGGTTCTGGGATCTCACTCCGGAACAACACAAGGGCAGAGCTAGAGGTTAACTGCAGGGTAGTGACCCCTGGTTGGTGTCTAGCTTTCAACTGATTTGACTGGGGGCGGGAGTTAGATTTATAGGCTCGGTTCTGGACCCTGTAGACAGTAGGGATCTCGAGTCTTATGAACTTAATTGAGCTCTCAATAGAAATGGAGACTAGGTAAGATGGTATTTACTGTTGTGGCACAGGGCTATAGGAATGCCTTTATATTTCATATAACAGCCTTAGTAAGAGGTACTATTTTGGCTATACCGGACGTATTTAGGGGAGAGAGACTGGATCTACTTTGCGAGGAGGATGGGGACAGCTGTGATAGGAACGTCTCTCTAGATTGTTCAATCTTCATTCTATGGTATATCTGAGGTGCTAATTTAGTGATCAGAGCATGCAAGAAAGGTAAATGGTTTATTGTGAGTTAATAGAGGTTAGTAAAGGTGTTAGTCATTCATGGTTAGTTCATTGATAGGAAGAATTCCTGTGCTACCTGGCAATGACTCGAAAGTCAAAACAGGGGCCAGGTATACCTCCGCGGGGGTGGGGGTCTCCCTCCTCGGGTGGGCAAAAAAGGGGGAGCTGGGCGCCCTCTCTCTGTGAACGTCGTCCGGCGGCTGTGGCTAGGGGCTTGCCATATCACCAGTGTTTATAATAACCCTCTGTGTATGAGACAGATGTGGGTGTTTTTAATACCAAAACCGAAGGTGCCTTAGCTAGCTGGTTTTACTCGGCTGGTTGTTAATTGTAGAGTTTGCTGGATGTGGTAGAGACTGGGTTGCTAACTCTGCCACATTTATCTGGAAGTATGGCAATAGAAGTTAGTAACTGGCGGGGCGGCTAGCCTCGCACCGACGACCATTGGGTGCAGGGTTGTGAATGTGTTGTAAGAGAATAGATGGCATGCAAGGGGCTAGTAAAGTTCTAATGTTGTTCTGGCCTACTAAGTGAAGGTAGGCTGGATAGGAGTATATATATAAAAGGTTGGAGAGCGTTAGCAACGGACAATTCAAGGATCTTCAAGAGGTATGAGAGAGAGGCTAGGTCGGACAAGAGTCGAGAAGCGCAGGAATTCTTACTGAGAGGGGGGGGAGAGTTCAAGGGCTACAGGGAAATTTTGCCCCTAAGGTCCCTGGGCGTGGGGGTGGCATTAGGCTACACTTGATATGGAAAGTTTGAAAAGGCAGTAGAATAAGTTAGCCAAAATATGCTACCGGGGAATGCAACTATGGGGTGGTATAAGAGTCTGGAAAAGATAGAGTTATGTGATCAGTCCGAGGGTTATGGATACTATTAGTTGGTCCTGGGAACTGCGTTTTCTATTAAATATAAATATAAATACCAACAAAAGCGGCAGTTCGTAGGGGTACTTAGTTATTGTTTCGGGGTACTTATGACAGATACTGGTAACCAGGTTATCTTATACAATCTCTGGTTGGGGTAAGAGGTGTAAGACACGAAGTAAATTGGCGTAGTGTGGGCTGTGGATACGAAGGAGGCAAGGGGAAGACGTATGACAATTGTGGAAAGTAAATGGAAAAAGGTGAACACAATGGCGGATAAAAATACTTAACCTAAGGATTGCATACATAGATTTATGGGGCGATGGGTCTTCATAAAGCTTAGTCTGGCAAGACAAGATGTTAGGGAATGTTAATATTAATACTTAGTTACTAGAGGAACAATGCAAGGGGCGACTGAGCACGGGTTACATATATCTATACTCGTCATGGAAAATTATATAAGAGGTCTAGGGACAATCGTGGGTGTTTTAACTTCTAAAATATATAACATCTACTTCTCGGATGCAAGAACATACATAGATATAATTATGGCTGTCTGATGTGTTGGCATTGGCTCAACGTCGGGACAGGGCATGGTTGTTTTTAATATGAATGTATATTCCTGTTCATCATCTTTGTAGCAAGGACAGTGCCGCTATGTCGTATCAATGCTGGTGGCAGTTAATATTATAGACTTAGTTACTAGAGGAACAAATGCAAGGGGCGACTGGGCAGTGGGCACGGGTTACATATATCTATACTAGTCATGCAAAATGATATAAGAGGTCTAGGAACAAACGTGGGTGTTTTAACTTCTAAGATATATATAAAATCTACTTCTCGGATGTAAGAACATACATAAATATTATGGCTGTCTGATGTGTTGGCATTGGCTCAACGTCGGGACAGGGCATGGTTGTTTTTAATATGAATGTATATTCCTGTTCATCATCTTTGTAGTTAGGAGTGTAGGACACGAGGGGGTTAGTGTACGTGAGGTGTGGAAAAATGGTCAGTTTAGAAAAGTTAAAGAAGGTGCGGCCATGAGCTGCTTAGCCCTGCGGGCTTGGGCCTGTCTGAAATGGCTGGCTCGGTCAGCTGGTCCTTTCGTTCTGTGGACCTTTCTTTTGGTGTTTCTGTGTGGTGTTCGTTCGTGGCTTCTGTGGTGGGCTTCTCATTCTGGGGCATTTTACTTCCCTCTTAATGTAATGCCCTCGAAAATGTCCCGCACCCACAATAATACTAACCCGAGTTGACGTCAGGTATAGCGTAAAATAGTCGGAGATGGTAAGTCCAATAAACTCATCACGTGATAACACCACGAGACTATCACCTGGTTCTTAAAAATCGGACTAAGGTTGCTATACTTTTAGTACGTCCGTGGTAGTACAGTGGGTTAGCGCGCGGGCCTGGTGGTGATGGTTGGGTCACTAACCAGGGTTCGAACCCCACCCAAGGCATCTCAAAACCTGTGGGTTTTTAGGGGGGTTAAATTCCCTTCAGAGGTTCGTACCCCGCGCCAGGTACCAGGAAAAGTTGATCCTAAAGGTAGCCTGGGGATATTTCAGGAGACCATGAATTCCCTTCACACCCAGCATTTCATTGGTGGCAGCTAGGGAACGTGACCAGGTAGCTACGTGGAGCACCCGTCACGCGAACCCTATACCAAGAATTGAGATGGCTAAGGTAAAAAGGCTACGATACCCTACGACCTTACGAGGCTAGGGACTAGCCTAACTAAAAAGGAATGTGGTGTAATGCCCTCGAAAATGTCCCGCACCCACAATAATACTAACCCGAGTTGACGTCAGGTATAGCGTAAAATAGTCGTAGATGGTAAGTCCAATAAACTCGTCTCGAGAGACTATCACCGTGGTTCGAAAATAGTCGTAGATGGTAAGTCCAATAAACTCATCTCGAGAGACCATCACCGTGGTTCTTAAAAATCGGACTAAGGTTGCTATACTTTTGTACGTCCGTGGTAGTACAGTGGGTTAGCGCGCGGGCCTGGTGGTGATGGTGGTGCGTCACTAACCAGGGTTCGAACCCCACCCAAGGCATCTCAAAACCTGTGGGTTTTTAGGGGGGTTAAATTCCCTTCAGAGGTTCGTACCCCGCGCCAGGTACCAGGAAAGGTTGATCCTAAAGGTAGCCTGGGGATAATTCCCATTCCTATTTAACCTGGAAAAACCTAGCATTTCAGAGGACGAAGCAAAAAACACGTTGCTGGAGACAGCAAAAATTTGCGGGGAGGCTAGAAAAGAAGTTAGAAGGGAGTATTGGACGAATTTTACAAATAATATCGGAAATAGTAAAAATATAGGTGATATTTGGAAAGAGGTTAAAAAAGTTAAAGGAAAGAAAATCGATAATGTGGCACACCCGACTCCTGAAAAATTCACTAACGAGCTAATGAAGAAATGGTCACTCGCGTCAAGCAAAGACAGTATACCTCAGGAAATCAAAGAGGCAGTAAATAAATGGGAAGGGGACAGGAGAGAAGTAATTATGAACGCTTTAAATACAGGGGATAACACTGATGTAATGTTTACTAGGGATGAACTACTTCGAGCTATTAACCTCTGAAGTGCGCACGGGGGTAATTGAAAACCTCCCCCTGTGCTGACGTATTTGAGGTTTTTCGTCACTAAAATATTCATTGTACCATTAATAGCATTAATAATTATCCATATGCGCCTATTATGGGTTGATTATAAAGGTATTAACCTGAAACAACAATAAAACGAGTGAAAACAGCGTTTGGATGGTCAAAATCGGAGATATAGCCCGCGAGTTGTATAATGTATGGGTGAGGCAAGCTACCTTCCCGCCAATTTTCCCCAAGGCCACTGCGACACAGTCGATCGATACTCTCTCTCTCTCTCTTGCACTCGATGGCCATCAGTGATGACAACACCCTGCTTGCAACTCGCTAATGTTAGCACGAAAATATACCTCAGAATAAGGGAATAATAGGGAAAATAGGTGATAACTGAGGGATAGGAGGAAAGTGGGGAAGGAGGGGAGGTAGAGGACTGAGATTTTGCATGGCCCAGGGGCCAAACAAAAATAAAAAAATAAAAAAATAAAAATAAAAACTTTTTTTTTCGATGTCAAAAGTTGATTTTTAATTTTACTTACTCAGGAGAGTCTTCCCGCAGTCCGCCGGGGGAACTCTTAAGAGTCTTCCGGCAGCTCCCGGGTTAAACATGGGAAATGTACAGCCCCTGGGGAGGACGGAGTAACCTATGATATACTAAACTGTCTGGCAAGCATTGATAATGGTCCACTACTTGATCTATTCAATATGAGTTATCAAGAGGGTCGATTACCCCGAGCATGGAAAACTGCTGTCATTACTCCTATCCCTAAGCCTGGAGGAGGATTTAGGCCAGTCTCTTTAACATCTTGTTTTTGCAAAATGATGGAAAGAATGCTTTTAGAAAGATTGCAATATGTTATAGGAGGTAAATTAAGTAATAATTTATATGGGTTCATCAAAGGTAATGGAACTACTGATGCCGTCATCAAGTGCCTATCACACGATGCTGACTACTGCAGGGCATTTGTCGATCTCAAGGGTGCATTCGATAAAGCCAACGGAGAAACTATACTGCATGAACTAGCAGGTATGGGGGTGTCAGGAAGGATGCTTCATTGGATAGGAGACTATTTACATGGCCGAAGGGCTAAAGTCTCTTATCAAGGAGCATTGTCTGAAGAAGGTAGTTTGGACTTAGGGACACCACAGGGTGGGGTACTAAGTCCAATGTTGTTCAATGTACTATTGAATAGACTTGCAAGTCTAAAATTAGCCGATGGGGTTAAAATTAGAATTTATGCAGACGATATTATGCTACAAAGCAAAACGGTTGATAAAATGCAACAGGCGCTGACTAAATTTGGGAAGTTAACACAGGAACTAGGATTAATAGTAAATGAAGATAAAACAAAATTTCAATGTCGAGCAAGAACTGACAAGCAACTAACAATAAATAACATGAATATAGAAAGAGTAAATAGTTATAAGTACTTGGGAATGTATGTGGGTTATACAGCAGAAGCTAAAGAAGCTGAGGTGAATTATATAACTACACAATGTAAGGCACGAATGCAACCCTTGAGAGCCTTAGCTTGGAGTGGTAACGGTGTCGGTGTTCCTGTACTAAAAATGATGTACATTAGTACTATTAGGTCAGTCATTGAATATGCCAGTCCTGTCCTTTTTTGCCTTGATGAAGGAAGGTTCGATAAACTTGAAAAAATACAAAACGAGGCTATGAGAATTATTTTAAACTGCCCAAAAAATGCAATGATTGATGCAATGAAGCTTGAAACAATGCTACCGAGCATTAAACATAGAATAGAACAAACTAATACTAATATTGTAGCAGCAATTAGACATGTAAGATTAAAAGGTGGCAACGAACTACTGAAAGACATAAAGGACTGCATGAATAATACTCGCACCTTCTGGAGACAAGGCAAAAAAGGATATATCAAACATTTGGTGAACAAAATACAACATTATGATTTAATAAACAACTGTATTAATTACGAAAATGAACAACCTGTCCCACCATGGGAGGAGAAAGACGTAATTTTAGATATTATGCCATTACAAAAGAAAAAGAACATGTATAATACAATAGAATTAAGAAACATTTATGAAGAGAGAATAAACAAAATGTACACTGGTAAAGTAGCACATGTTTATTGTGACGGGTCGGTAATGGAAAATGGTAGGGCAGGTTGTGGGATTTTAATTAGAGATTACATGTGTGACGCATGTCGAGTATGAGCATGCTGTACAGAACGCCCAGTCAGGCCCCACTCTCGCTAGGATCGTCAGGGCAGGAACTTTGGCTGTAGTCTGTGTAAAGTTTCCTAACTTAGTTTATGTGAGCCGTTGTACTATAAGTATTATAAATATGTATTTTGTTTTCATCTGAGTCAACGAGTTCTATTTTATATCATTAGTTATAAGTGTTGTGTGTGGGACTTATTTGTAATGATGAGAGGAGAGAGAGAGAAATTGCGTGGCGAGGACCAGTGAGTGCGCCACGCGGGCAGGTAGGCCTAATTCCCTCCTCCCTCCTCCCTCCTCCCTCTTCAGCGCGTGGGAAATCCTTTGTCGATCCCAGATTGAGAGAGAATATTACGTAATGATTGCTAGTGGGCGGTCCTTAGTAGTTGGCGATATGCTCACTAGAGGGCCGAGTATAAAAAGGGAAGTCTAGCCGCATTTTCCTTAGAACTCATCAGGCAGAGCGACTTCTTATATCCCTTGCAACTATATATATTCTTCCGACTGATGTGAACTTTCCCTACTCTCTGTACCGCCTACCTTCTTCTTCTCCTGAACCCTTTTTAACCTCAATGACCCCTTTGGTGCAGATTTAGTCAGCCAAAGTATTATCGCTTGAGTTCTCACGAGATATATGCCTATTAGAATAGCCTATTTTGGAAGGGATAACTAGAATAGGATTGATTAATGTTTGTTGCACTCGTATATGCATTTCCCTGTGTATGATTATTCATGTTCCTGTTTTCTGCTGATCTAGGTGATGCTAGACTGGGATGAGGCTACTAGAGTTGTGATTCCCTATGTGTATTAGGTTTTGTTGAACCTGTACAATCGCAACGGAGACTTGGGAAGCCTAGGTGGTCTTTCTGACTGTGTACCTTGAGAGTTTAGCGCTGTGTTGCGAGTGAGGGCTTTTGCCTCTGCCACCCAACACTGTGCTAACTCGTTTGCTTGACTTTGAGAGGATCGCCAGGAGAGAACCAGATACTAGTGATCTGGATCTCTCAAGAGAGCATCCCGTCAATTAACGTAATTTGGCCGCACAGCCTTAACCCGGGAGCTGCGGGAAGACTCTTAAGAGTTCCCCCGGCGGACTGCGGGAAGACTCTCCTGAGTAAGTAAAACTAAAAATCAACTTTTGACATCGAAAAAAAAAAAAAAAAAAAAAAAAAAAAATTTTATTTTTTTATTTTTTTTTTGGCCCCTGGGCCATGCAAAATCTCAGTCCTCTACCTCCCCTCCTTCCCCACTTTCCTCCTATTCCTCAGTTATCACCTATTTTCCCTATTATTCCCTTATTCTGAGGTATATTTTCGTGCTAACATTAGCGAGTTGCAAGCAGGGTGTTGTCATCACTGATAGCAATCGAGTGCAAGAGAGAGAGAGAGAATATCGATCGACTGTGTCGCAGTGGCCTTGGGGAAAATTGGCGGGAAGGTAGCTTGCCTCACCCATACATTATACAACTCGCGGGCTATATCTCCGATTTTGACCATCCAAACGCTGTTTTCACTCGTTTTATTGTTGTTTCAGGTTAATACCTTTATAATCAACCCATAATAGGCGCATATGGATAATTATTAATGCTATTAATGGTACAATGAATATTTTAGTGACGAAAAACCTCAAATACGTCAGCACAGGGGGAGGTTTTCATTTACCCCCGTGCGCACTTCAGAGGTTAAGGACCTCGCTAGGCTACGAGCCGCTTGCTCAGCCATTGTTTCCTAGCCTACTACATCCCAGCTAGACTTTGCTCGGTCAGCAGATACAGCATAGTATTGAAGCTTTCCTTATGTATGTTATTGTTTATGCACTATTGATTTCATGTGTGGCACGCATAGCTACTTTAGAGATTAGTGGCCCCCGAGCACAATCCTAGTAGGCTATTGCCAGTGCATTGTCGGAGTACTTCTTTTTTATGTTTGCCATTTATGTTTATGTTTGCCATTTTATGTTTGTCTATTCTTATAATTCTTCTTATGTCAATTTAAAGCCTTTAATATTAGTTAATTGCCAGTGTGTTGCTTATTGAATTGCTGTTCAAAATCCGATACTTACTTCTTACGAGTATCCGAGAAGCATCTAACTTTATCAGAAGATTCCTTGCTCGATGCTCGAGGACTATTGTTTAACGTAACGTAATAGTGCCGATCCGAAGTAGAGGGTGGAGGACTTCTTAAGTTCTTAGTCAAGGGTGGATTACTTCGGCTTCGGCCAACACTATTCTTTGGTGTTGTTGTACTTACTTCTTTGTTTGATTGTTGACCAGACTAGATAACTCCCGTCTTTTTATTAGTCTGTGGTGAAACGCTAGTACCGAGTTCTTGTATACCCCGTTATAGCAGATAGAACTCTGGAGGGTATTGGTGTTTTTTGTTCGGCTGGCAGTACTCTGGGGTTGGGATCGTGTGTTTCCGTTGTGGCAGCGAGCCATACTCGAGTCCTGTGTGAGAGCCCTAGTGTACCCGAGTGCCCGGTCGTAACAAATGGCGACCTTGCTTAGAATTTTGTGAACAGTATAAATTTTTGCAGAGTTGTACAACATTTGTTTGTTTGTACTTTAGCGTGCATATTGAAGAATATTTTTTTTTGTATGGCAATTAGTAGAGCATTTAAGAGACTCCAGTTAATTTAGTAATTAGTGCTTGCATAAGGAAGTTTAACACTTTTGTCTCGAGAATTTTGTTGTGGACTTCAGTATGTCGTGCCCTAGCACTGACGAGGAGCGAGAGATGCCATTTGAAGAGGTGCCGTTAGTAATCAGTGAGGAGGATGCTAGAGTTTTTGTGAGTAAGCGGTACCACGTGACGGAGGAGAGGCTGACGGGGGTGAATGTTTATGGCTTGCACCTGATAGCCAAGGTTTTGGGCATTGCCAATGTAGTAGGGATGTCCAAGGGGGAGCTGATTTCCTGGGTGTTGCGTGGGCGACGTGGGGTTTCGGAGGAGAGGGCGTTTGGGGGGGTTCCTCCCCAGATCCCCTCTCACTCGACTCCCACAGTGCCGTCCACTCAGTTACTGGAGGTTAGCACCCTCCCACAGAGGGATGAGAATTGGCAGATTGGAGTGCCCTCGGGTGGTGCACATGGTGGTTCCCCAGTTTTTGCCCCCCCTCCTTCAGTAGTGGCAGCTCCCTCTTCCTGCCTGTCTCCAGATATGATATTTAGACTTGAGCTTGCTAAAATTGAGGCTGAGTCTAGGAGGCAGGAGAATGAGTCTAGGAAGCAGGAGAAGGAGATTGAGGCTGAGGTTAGGAGGCACGAGGCTGAGCTTAGGTACGACTCAGAGAAATATTGTGCTCAAATAGATTTAGATAAGACTCGTGCAGAGTCGACAGGGACTCGGATGGGCCGTGAGGGCCAAGTAAGAGAACAGTCCTTGTCCCACTTAGTCAAATTGGTGCCGGCATTTAGTGAAACTGAAGTCACAGAATTTTTTAATCGTTTTGAGAAGAAGTGTAGGGAGCATAATTGGCCTGAAGAGAAGTGGGCAGCTCTAGTCTCCTCAAGACTTACGGGTAAGGGTCTGAAGGCTTATGATGCACTGCCTTTAGAGTCTTGCATTGACTACCCAGAATTGAAGAGAGCTGTCCTACGGGCATACGAGTTGCAACCAGAAACATATCGATTGAAGTTTCGGGGTGTTACAAAGACTAGGGAGGCGACCTTTCTTGAACATGCCCGGGACTTAAAAGATGCACTTACAAACTGGACACGTTCTGAGAAAGCTGAGACGGCCGAACAGTTGACTGAGCTGTTTCTGCTCCAGCAGTTTTATAAGTGTACAGGTGCAGAAATGACTTTAACTATTAAAGAAAAGAACCCAAAAACTCTACAGGAGGCAGCTGAGATGGCTGACCTCCGGCTATCGCTAATTCGTGGGTGCGGGTCTGCCCAGCGTAGTGAGGCAGGTAACAAGGGGCGTGACGCCCCACCCCCCCGAGTTAGTGATATACATTATGCAAACAAGTACAAGAGCTATGATACCAAGACTGACCACAAGACTAGCACCGTCCCATTTAAGAAGGGGCCGGGCCCTTCCCAGTACCAAGGGAAGCCCAGAGGGGAGTTGGAGTGTTATCATTGTCATGAAAAGGGGCACTTTGCAAGAGTCTGTCCTAGCAAACCACCTACAGCAGCTGTGTCTTTGGCCTGCAACATTGGTGTGTCTCCGAAGTCTTCTGAGTTTGCCCGGGGCAGTTCGTCAGAGGCTGAGGCACAGCCAATGCAGAAGCACCTGGGAGGCTCGAACCCTGCTCAGGATGTTTTTTGCGACCATAGAGGGCGGGGTTGCGTGATGTGGGCGGGGCGCAAGCATGGAGTAGAGGTCTTGCGTGATACAGGTGCTTCCCAGACTCTGATGAATAACTTGACTGGCTACCCTATAAATGCGGCTCGGGTGGTAGTGGTGCAGGGTATTAATGCAACTCGGTCATACCCGCTGGTGCGGTTGGAGTTGGAGGTGGATGGTGTGGCACGTGAATTGGATGTCGGGATTGTGGAGAAACTGCCAGTGGAGGGCGTCGACCTTCTTCTCGGCAACGACTTTGCAATGCCCGCTTCTGAGGTTCTACCCTTAGTCGTTGCCGAAAGGCCGGCCGACGTGAGTGGGGAAGAGCAAGAGTGGGTCGAGCAGTGCCAGACACAACCCATGGCGTGTGTTGTCACCCGAGCTCGGGCAGATAAAGTGTCACAGCCTAGTCCTCCGTCTTCAGACCAGCAGAGGAACGATCAACAGGAGGAGGCTAAAGCTGGAGTTGGTTTTAAGAGTTTTGACTCGGCGGCTCTCCTGGGTGATTTAGTATTGGCGCCTATGTTAGAGTCTGGAGAGGCCCCAGGACCTGTCACAGCTAGTGAGGAGGTAGGGCCGGAAGAGACTCCGAGGCAGCAACGTTACACACGGAGAGGAAAAAGGGTTGCTCAGTTTGATATTGGGGAAGGACTTGGGTTGCTTCGGAAGCATATAGACAGGTTGGTTCCCTCAGAGATTTGTAAACTGCAGTTGGAGGATCCGGAAGTTCAGAAGTGTGGTAATGGTGCTGTCGAGATCAAACACGAGGACGGGGAAGCATGTCATGTGAACCTGTTGGAGGAGTTTGTGAGGCAACCACCTGAGCAGCCTACTGTCCCTGCGTTGGTCTGCCGCGGCCAAGGTGGAGAAGGAGAGGGGGGCAGTAGGGCACAGGTGGAGGAGAGTAGGGATTGTTATGTCTCGGCGGAGCAGTGGGCGGGGGACACGAGTCTGGTGGCTGTGGAAGCGCTAGAGCACCTGCCTGAGCAGCAGTGTGCAGCACTCCAGCACCAGCTCGGTTCATACCCCACTGGTCGTGCCGAGCCCCTAAGTCTCACAACTCGGGCGGTGCAAGATGTTCCACGGGCAGGTCACGTGAATGTTGAAAGACCGTTAGCCTCGTTGTTTCGGTGGTTTAAGGTGGGCGACGAGGCTTTGGCATGGTTGCCAGGTCAGGGTCGACCCATGGCTGCCAAGGGTGGTGGTAAAAAGAAGGACATTGAGCAGATTGGTGAGGTTGGCTGTGGAGTGGATGTGCCCGGTCGTCACATAGCCTCCCAATGCTGCTCTGGTCTAATGCAACAGCCCTACCATAGACCGACTGTATCTGGCCATGTCTCTAAAAGCGGTGATGCTGAGCAGGCAGACGTCGTCACAAGGAATGCGGGGGTGCGCATGTACGGTATCGGCGGGGAAGCCTTAGCTATAATGAACTATGGGAGTGACTGCACAGGTGGTACTGATTGTCCCTCTCATGACCTGGCTGTTCTAGGGACGAAGGTGGAGAAGGAGGGAGACTACAGGTTAGAAGCTGCGGTCTCGGCTGGGTTGTGGGAGGGCACTAGGCATGTTGTTCGTGGAGACAGTGCAAGGCAGTTGTTTACTAGGCTATGGCAGTACTTTCGCATGTTTGTTGCTTCTCCAGGCCTGATGTACGGGGTAGAATCCGACATGCAGGCTGGAGATAGTGCAAGGCTCAGTTTAATTCCCTACCGTATAAATCCTGCTCGACAGCCTATGGTGCAAGCAGAGCTGGATTACGTGTGGATGAAGGGTCTGAGGGATAAGGAATGTCGTGAGTGGTCGTTGCCTGTAACCTTGTCCGAGCGTGCTAAAGAGGTATGTGGTTTTGTTGTGGACGGGAGTACCTACCAGTGCAATGTTATGCCTGACGGATTTAAGAATGCACTAGCAACGTTTCAGAACCTGATGAATGAAATTGAAAAGGACGATGATGGGCTGGAGCATCCTGTTAGTTTCTGCTCGGAGAAGTACAATTCGGCCCAGGGGAGCTGCTCTGTTGTCGAGGAGGAGCTGCTGGCGGTTGTGCTTGCGCTGGGACATTTCGAGGTCTATGTTCCAGCCTATGGTCCGGTCGTTGTAGTTTACCCAGATCATCACCCTCTCAAGATCTTGGACCAGTTTCACAATCGGAATATGAGGCTGACCAGGTGGTCACTAAGGTTATTGGTATATAACCTGGACATACGCCATATTGCCGGTTGTGATAACGTGGTTGCAGATGGTCGTTCAAGGGTATATGATCCTGGGTAGATTGACACACGGGTAGCCTCCTGCTTTAGTTTGAATAGTATTTTGCGCTTGGTGCTTGTTGGCTCGCGGTTGTAGCCCAGCGTATTGGGTCGTAAAGCAGGAGTTGAGCGTTTGGTATAGAAGAAAATAGGCTGCCCTTATAGTGCAGCCGGGAAAAAACATATTAAAATATAAAAAATCATAAAAACTCTTTCTTTTTGATATAGATAATTGTATAAGTTTGTCATAGCCTATTGAGTTTGAGTAGTCCACGAACTATCAAACGGCTGAGCTGCTGTAAGCTCGCTCTGGGAGCATGATATTGTGTCTTTTGCTATTGTTGGGAGGAGTTATAAAATGTGATTTTTTTTTTTTTATAAGATGTGTTTTAGTGATAAACTCAGCTTTGTTTTAGTGCCATGCGGTCGCTGGGTGTGAGGGGCTTGATGGGGTTCTGTGTGTCAGATTTTAGCTCAGGGTTGAGCAAGTAAAATCTTGGGGGAGGTGTGACGCATGTCAAGTATGAGCATGCTGTACAGAACGCCCAGTCAGGCCCCACTCTCGCTAGGATTGTCAGGGCAGGAACTTTGGCTGTAGTCTGTGTAAAGTTTCCTAACTTAGTTTATGTGAGCCGTTGTACTATAAGTATTATAAATATGTATTTTGTTTTCATCTGAGTCAACGAGTTCTATTTTATATCATTAGTTATAAGTGTTGTGTGTGGGACTTATTTGTAATGATGAGAGGAGAGAGAGAGAAATTGCGTGGCGAGGACCAGTGAGTGCGCCACGCGGGCAGGTAGGCCTAATTCCCTCCTCCCTCCTCCCTCCTCCCTCTTCAGCGCGTGGGAAATCCTTTGTCGATCCCAGATTGAGAGAGAATATTACGTAATGATTGCTAGTGGGCGGTCCTTAGTAGTTGGCGATATGCTCACTAGAGGGCCGAGTATAAAAAGGGAAGTCTAGCCGCATTTTCCTTAGAACTCATCAGGCAGAGCGACTTCTTATATCCCTTGCAACTATATATATTCTTCCGACTGATGTGAACTTTCCCTACTCTCTGTACCGCCTACCTTCTTCTTCTCCTGAACCCTTTTTAACCTCAATGACCCCTTTGGTGCAGATTTAGTCAGCCAAAGTATTATCGCTTGAGTTCTCACGAGATATATGCCTATTAGAATAGCCTATTTTGGAAGGGATAACTAGAATAGGATTGATTAATGTTTGTTGCACTCGTATATGCATTTCCCTGTGTATGATTATTCATGTTCCTGTTTTCTGCTGATCTAGGTGATGCTAGACTGGGATGAGGCTACTAGAGTTGTGATTCCCTATGTGTATTAGGTTTTGTTGAACCTGTACAATCGCAACGGAGACTTGGGAAGCCTAGGTGGTCTTTCTGACTGTGTACCTTGTGAGTTTAGCGCTGTGTTGCGAGTGAGGGCTTTTGCCTCTGCCACCCAACACTGTGCTAACTCGTTTGCTTGACTTTGAGAGGATCGCCAGGAGAGAACCAGATACTAGTGATCTGGATCTCTCAAGAGAGCATCCCGTCAATTAACGTAATTTGGCCGCACAGCCTTAAGGACCTCGCTAGGCTACGAGCCGCTTGCTCAGCCATTGTTTCCTAGCCTACTACATCCCAGCTAGACTTTGCTCGGTCAGCAGATACAGCATAGTATTGAAGCTTTCCTTATGTATGTTATTGTTTATGCACTATTGATTTCATGTGTGGCACGCATAGCTACTTTAGAGATTAGTGGCCCCCGAGCACAATCCTAGTAGGCTATTGCCAGTGCATTGTCGGAGTACTTCTTTTTTATGTTTGCCATTTACTACTGTCTATTCTTATAATTCTTCTTATGTCAATTTAAAGCCTTTAATATTAGTTAATTGCCAGTGTGTTGCTTATTGAATTGCTGTTCAAAATCCGATACTTACTTCTTACGAGTATCCGAGAAGCATCTAACTTTATCAGAAGATTCCTTACTCGATGCTCGAGGACTATTGTTTAACGTAACGTAATAGTGCCGATCCGAAGTAGAGGGTGGAGGACTTCTTAAGTTCTTAGTCAAGGGTGGATTACTTCGGCTTCGGCCAACACTATTCTTTGGTGTTGTTGTACTTACTTCTTTGTTTGATTGTTGACCAGACTAGATAACTCCCGTCTTTTTATTAGTCTGTGGTGAAACGCTAGTACCGAGTTCTTGTATACCCCGTTATAGCAGATAGAACTCTGGAGGGTATTGGTGTTTTTTGTTCGGCTGGCAGTACTCTGGGGTTGGGATCGTGTGTTTCCGTTGTGGCAGCGAGCCATACTCGAGTCCTGTGTGAGAGCCCTAGTGTACCCGAGTGCCCGGTCGTAACACATGCAAGATTCCAACATGTGGCTAGAAACAGAATATAATTATAGGCTAAGCGATAATATATCATCAACTCAGGCTGAATTGTATGCGATATTATATGGACTTAAAGAAATCGAAGGAGGAGAAGGGGATGTAAGCTTCTTTGTTGACAGCAGAGGGGCTCTGGACTCCCTAAACTGTAAAACACCAGTATACGAAAATATTGTTATCCAATGCCGGAATATTGTACATCAACTCCAATTAAAAGGGAGAAAAATTGTGTTTTCATGGATACCATCACATACAGGGATTACCTATAATGAAAAAGTTGATATACAGTAATAGCTAAAAATGCTACTGAAAAAATGGAAATTGATGTACAATGTACCCTATC
>JBAKBP010034723.1:0-20384 GCA_037953745.1 Lithodes maja | reverse complement strand
ATAGTCCCTCATGCTACTATTACATGAGTTACATGATGTAATATTGTGTACATATTTTTGTCCTGAAAATAACTAAATCATAAGACATAATTGGCTGGTTTCCATTTAAAGTTAGGCATATTTAGAATGTAAAGCGGCTCAAATTGCCAAGGTTTCTTTAGTTTTGTATAGAGTTATTTAGCTTTGAGGAAACATGCCGATTATATTAGGTAAGGTTCTATATGATTTATGGCCGAGTCAGGAAATCAGACTGGAAGTGGTATTTTTCATGTGAGAGTTATCTCTAACGAACTAGTAACTAAGTATACTATTTAATATAAGGTATAATTTGCTGATATATTATGTGCATACTGATAACCAGGACCTTTTTCTCAAACTAATGGTAGATTTGTAACAACATCCTTCTTTAATCCTTAGCACTATTTGATCTTTTTAATCATTTACTCTTTTAATTAGTGTATTTCCTTTTCTCACTACAATAATCGTTTTGTATTATATTTTAAATTTATTTTGTGTTTAATGTTTTTTCTTTTCTTTTCGAGTTTATTCTTTGTGCTTATTATTAAACGCTACTTTTATTTAATAGTATTTTTTTATTTTATTTTTCAGTCACTGTCTTGTAATATAGCCTGATCTTCTGTAACTTTGCATTATACTCTGTGATTTAAATAACTTCTCTTACTTTTTCTATTTCTAACGCTACTCATAGGATGTTTACATTTTCACCTTTATCGGGCAGAGGCTCGTCCCTTAGAAAGTAATGATAGATAGACTCAGTATTATGGAATAGGTAGATAATTAAGATAATAAGACAAGATGCCAGTAACTAGGTACCAGTCTAGGAATAATCCTGATGAAAGACAAAATACAGTGAGAGATGCAGTACAAATGAACCGTGAAACAGACAATGTAGTTAATGGGGAAGTACAAGCAATCCCTGTTAGAGAAAATGCAGAAAATAACAATCAACAACTGCAGCCTGCAGAAGAAAATGCAGGAATCAATAATATGCAAGACAACAGAGGTGTGGAACAAAATAATGAAAATGGTGTAAACGAAGCTAATGAGAGAGAAATTATCGAAAATTGTGAACAGAACGAACGACCTCGTAACGTAAACATGAATGGTGGAGAATGGATGGGACATTCTGGTGACAGACTCACAACATTAGTGAATTAAATTTATACAGAAGTGAAACAATGGCAACATAATAAGTTTGAACTACCGATTTGTGAAGCTGCAAAAGACATACTGGGGGAACTCAGACGTATGATCCTATATTATGTTCAGGATGCCCATTTGGCGCACGTGGCAATCAAAATAGCTTCTTTCATTCCTCAGTTGTTCCTTCAAAGAAAAAGACCAACAAAAGCAAAACTGAATGAGAACATTAAAGCGCTGAAACAGAGCATGGAGTGGTGGAAAAATGGGTAGTTAGACAAAATTCTTAGCCAAGTACGAGCAATCCAGCATAGACTGAAAACAAAACAACGAAGAAAGAGGAAGCCAGATGATATGGCACGATCAGTGGAAAATAGCATGAGGATTGGTAAAGTGGCACAGGCAGTCCGAATGGTAACTGGGGAAGCCTCAAGTGGGGTTCACGAAGTGAATCGACACATCTTGGACCAGCTAAAGGAGAAACATCCAGAAGCAAAACCAGCAAGTGATGAGGCCAAACTAGATGGGGAATATGTTCCTCCAGACCCGGTGATATATGAGAATATAACTGGAGACCTCGTATGGAGAAAGGCGCTGAAAACACAGGGAGGAGCAGGTCCATCAGGTGTAGATGCTAAGACTTGGAGGATCTTCCTAAGTCAAAACAAGTTTGGTTCAGCCGCGGGTGACCTTTGTGAAGCAATAGCAATGCTTGCAAAGAAACTTGCATCATCACCATGCATGGACATAGAAGCTCTGACAGCATGTCGCCTGATACCTTTAAATAAGAATCCAGGAGTTAGACCAGTAGGCGTTGGGGAAGTTCTTAGAAGGGTTATAGGAAAAGCAATCATGTCCGTATTTGGAAAAGATGTACAAAGAGCAGTGGGCAACTTACAAGTATGTGGAGAACAACAAGCCGGAGAAGCAGCAATACATGCAATGGGGAAGGTGTATGATGAGGAAGATTGTGAAGCGGTACTGCTAGTAGATGCCACAAATGCCTTTAACACCATAAATAGGGAGGCAGCTATACAGATCATCAAAATCAAATGCCCGAGCATCGCAAAGTACATAGAAAACACTTATAAGGAGCCAGCTAACCTGTATATAGTTGGAAGCACAAAGAAGGAAGAAATGAAAATTCTCAAATCAAATGAAGGAACAACGCAAGGAGATCCAGTGGCAATGGCAATGTATGCACTGGCACTATCTATTCTGCAGCAGAAAATAAAACATGAGGCAACCCGAGTGAAACAAGTGGCGTATGCAGATGACCTCACAGGTGCAGGAAGAATAAGGGATCTCAAAGAATAGTGGCGGAGAGTACAATCGGTTGGCGCAGTCATTGGGTACCATCCTAATGCTAGTAAATCTGTACTAATAGTGAAAGAAGACAAGTATGAAGAAGCGGTGCAGACGTTTCATGGGACAGGAGTGAAGATTACAAAGGAGGGTCAACGCCATTTGGGAGCAGTAATGGGTACAGAGGAATGCAAGAGAGTCTATGTGCGATAAGGGGAGGTGTGGTGGAGTGGTCTTGCCACTGGCCTGGTAATCCAAAGGTCCCGGGTTCAAATCCCGATGTATCAATGGGAAGATATTATTGGGATGGAATTTGTGCTGTACCTAGTATCAGTGCATTACCACAAAGCCCACCGAAACGTCAATAAAATACCCTCATTGTTCCCTGATTAAATAGCACTGTATGAATATTCCCATATTCAAAATATGCTATAGGGGTGCAATGCCTGGTGAGTTATCTGCTCAACAGGTGGCGTTGTGTGTGTGTAAGTGTGAGAGTCCGAGTGTAGAGGGTGAGACAGTGAAGCACGGGAACGAGATGGCTTCAGAGATGGGGTCGTTTCGGGCCATGAGTGAGCACCGTGCCTCATGTGAAGGCAAGATGGCAGGTGCTCGTTGTACTCTACATGCTTCACATGTCTCACTCCCTAGACTGGAACAAGACCTCACAGGCTTCACTGTTCATTGTAAAGCGGTGAATGTTAAGGCTCTCAGCCTATGCCCGAGAGGAAGTAAGTTGGAATATAGAAAAAAAAAAAAAAAAAAAAAAAAAAAAAAAGGGTAGCAGAGTCGGTAAAGGAAGTGAAAACCCTGGCAGACATTGTGAAATCTGAACCACATGCTGCATATACTGCCTTCACATATGGTGTTAAGCACAGATGGACCTTTCTTATGAGAACAGTGCCTCACATTGGACAGATGCTCCAACTGCTGGAAGAAGCAATCAGAGGAGCATTCATACCTGCTTTAACAGAGATGGAAGGCGTCACGCAATAGCTAAGAGATCAATTAGCTCTTCCGCCAAGGTTCGGAGGTATGGGGATCATAAACCCAGTTGAGGCGGCACCTCATGAGTACCAAAATTCCCTTAAACTTACTACGTCTCCGACAGAAAAAATACGGGAACAAAATGAAAATGATGAGGTGGACGAAGAGGAACAACGAAATGCAAGACAGGAAAATACAAAGAGCAGAGAAGAGAGACAGAAACATAGCCTAGAACAAATTAAGACCAAATGTAGTGAAGAACTGAAAATGAGAGTTGAGATGGCACAAGACACCGGGGCTTCAAATTGGCTCACTTCATTACCAATAAAGGAAAAAGGCTTCAGCTTAAATAAACAATAATTCAATGATGCCGTAGCCTTGAGGTATGGGTGGCCAGTTTCGAACCTGCCGCTGAAATGTGCATGTGGTGAAATAAACAACTCAGACCACTGTATGACCTGTAAGAAAGGAGGATTCATCTGTATCCGGCATGATGAAGTACGAGACATCACTGCACAAATGCTGGACGAGGTGTGCCATGATGTCAGAATCGAACCAGAACTTCTGCCTATGGACGAACAGCGCTTGGCCCACAATACTGCAAATACTTCAAATGAAGCAAGAGTGGACGTAAGTGCTCGAGGTTTTTGGACGAGGGGACAACAGACTTTTTTCGACATCAGAATCTTCAACCCCAGAGCACAAACATATCGCGAGCGAGGACTCAAGGCGGCATACTTGAGAAACGAAAGTGAGAAAAAACGCGCTTATGAAGAAAGAATTTTAAACAGGGATCAAGGAAGCTTTACTCCTCTGGACCCGGATTCACTAACGGTCGTAGCATGCGATGTCGTACAGCAACCTACGATCGTTCCTAAGGGAGTGCGGAAGGTGTATTCACGAACGCATCGTTGAGCTCCCTTACGGCTCCCTTTCGGTTATTTTCACCGAGGCTTCTCTTGACCAATCAGGCGCTTGGCCTTTGTAAATAAACAATATGTCACCCGCATGACCGAAGTGGCAAGAAGAACCTAATATAATTTAATTTATGAGCTTTTGATTGTTTAGCATGGCTAATTCGATCCACCACAGCCAGCAGGAAGAAGAATAGAGTATCTTGTGAATTGATGATAAGAAATTAGCCTAGCTAGGCTACAGGGAAGCCTGTTAGTGGCCCAAGTTAAAGGATTTCCGACGGATTGATCATTGATAACAATCTGTTAGGCTAGTAGGCAAATTAGTGTATTATTTATACCTTAACCACAGTACATTGTTCTACTTTACCATGTCTACGCCTTGACAGGGCGAGCCAAACCAAAATGCCAGACTTTACTATGTCTATGCCTACAAAGGCAGTTCTAGCCAAGCCAAAATGCCAGACTTAGCCTAGACCTAATTTTTCAAAATAGGCCTAGGGTAATATTTTTGTATTCATAACACCTCAAGGCCTATCTACCTTTTCAAAATAGGCCTAGCATAGGCCTCCTCAACCTATTACCCAACAGTTGGCCATGGGATATAATGATAGGTTGAGGGGGGCTTTGTCCCCCTCACCTCCCATTACTTATTGCCATCATCAAATATATTACCAGCATGGGACTAATAACAGCTAGTTAACAATGAGGACGGTGCGCCTGCAAACACCATCTTTACCTGCTAGGCTTCTACTTTACCATACTTAGGCTACACCAAGATAGGCATTGCTAGCCAAACCAAAATACCATATGTAGGCCGAACAGCCCCAAGGCCCCGAGCAAGGCCAAGGCGACAACCGAGCGCCCCCACAGAACCCTCCCTGCCGACCACAATGAAGCCTGGGCGACCGAAGCCACTCCATGGCGGGGAGCTGAGGAGGGTGAGGAAACGCCCGGGAAACCATAGCCCCACCCAGGGCCCTGTGCCCCTCACCAATTATGAAGAGAAAGTTGAGGGGCAAAGGAAAAATGTGACGCTTTGGCTTCCAATCTTGGTAGATTGGGAGGTCAATCCACGGAAGAGACGCCGTCACTTGAGATCTAGAATATATATAAGTAAAAGGAACAGTCAGAGTAAACTATGGGTATGGCAGAGATCGCTCAGTTCTCACTCTGATAGACCAGCCCATCACCATCACAACCCGGTTGTTCCTGGTGCCAAAAAACGGGACAGTGTTTAGATGAGGCCAGTGATCGACCTCTCTTATCTCAACACCCTTATTCCCAATCAGTCGTTTGAGATGCTGACTGTGAATCAGATCAGATTGACACTCCCACCGCAGGGTGGGATGTGTTCCATCGATCTAACAGAAGCCTTTGGCTTGTCCCAATCAAGAAACGTTTTCAAAAGTATCTAACTTTGCGAAACGGGGATCAAACGTTTGTCTTTCAAAGAATGACCTTTGGATTAAATCTAGCACCTCGACTTTTTACAAAATAAGTCCGACAGGCTTTGCTGCCAGTACTCAAACAAGGGATCATGGTGTTATGGTACCTAGACAATTGGTTAATATTATTAGGTAGCACAATCCAAAATTATCTACCTCCAACATGACGGTCCTGTTAAGATATCTGAAGGTAAAACAAATTATTTTGGACGGAAACAGGTGCTTTCCGCTGTTGCCAGCAGAAACACTGAAGAAAATTCCAACTTTAATCCACCACCTCCTGGCAGCTTGGGCGAAGCCAGAAGTATTACACTCCTCCTTGACATTGACAGCTCCTCCTCCGACGGTCTGGATAGATACAGACACGTCAGGTACCCTGGGATGGGGATACCAGTCAAACCTAGGTCATCAGGGTCAGGATCTATGGTCCAAATCAATCATCTTTATATCAATGCCAAGGAGTTGCTAGTCCCACTATTCTTTTTACAGGAGCACGGCATGAGCCAGGCAGGAAAGTCCCTAGCCTTCAGAATGGACTATCTGACTGCAGTCAGAAGTAAGGGTCAGTGAGATCTCGAGTGTTACAAGGGTTGTCGGAAAAGATCTCGAGTGTTACAAGGGTTGTCGGAAAAGATCTTTCGACTAGCCGCGAGGCTGGAGATTTATCTTTATGCAACGTATCTGCCCGGCGTGGCAAACGTCTGGGCAGATGCTCTTTCTCGGCGACAGAGCACTCAAGTAGAAAGGGCTCTCGAGCAAACCATCTTTCATGAGATGACTGCCGAACCCTACCATCCGCAAGTGGATTTGTTAGCATCAGAGGCAAACCACAGGCTGCCTCAGTACCTCATACGTCAAAGTCAGACTCCGGCGGGGTGAGGGGGGTCCAGAAGTATTTCTGGTAGAGTGGAACAAATGGAGAGCTCCATTTATCTGTTTCCACCTCCAGACGCATCCTTAATGTGCAAAGCAGTTCACAATCTACGGGGTTCTCGAGGCATGGTCTCGATGATCGCGCCGTTGTGGCCGGCTCAAGTTTGGTACGATCAATTGAAGACGTGGTGCGAGAACCCGGTGTCGCTCCCAATCTCGTACTTCCTCTTAGACACAATTGGCATCCTCAAGACCTCGCTGACTTTGCCTTATGATTATTCAGAAGGCCAAGTGGCGAGGCCAGTTTGGGGAATCTGTGACTCACAACTTGATTAATCAATATGCTAAATCAACTCAAAGACAGTACCAATCGCACTGGAAGTCGTATACTACATGGATAGTAGAAACTGATCAACAACAGCCCTCGGTGGCTCTGGTTTTTTATTATTTAAATTACCTCTTTGAAATACAAAAAGTTGTCAGTTGTCACATTAAGGACTCGCCTCACAGCAATTCGGATACCTTTTTTCGATTTAACTGGTTTGTCCGTGCCGGAGGCGGAGGAAAAGGATTTTATGCGGTCTTGCTTCCGGCTTCGCCCTCCTCCTCGTCAACTCGCACCCACCTGGGGCGCATTCGATAGACCTATCGTTTAGGGCCGATAGCTCTAGCGAACGCGATAGCCGCCGATTCGACGAATCGGCGATCGAAAACGATTGCTGTTTTAGCTATCAGAGCGATCGGTCCTCGGAGGTCGATCGAATGATCGACGAGAATGTAAACAAACCATTTAAAGTTATTATATTGCTAATAATATAGATTGCGTATCGTGTTTCCCCTTCTTGAATACAATTTCTGTAAATATTAAACACACTACGAAAAATAGGCGAAAAATAAACAATTCTTGTTGCGAGTCTTCTTCTTCTTCTTCTTCTTTCTTGGGTCAAAGGGCTATTGTTATTGTTTACAAAGCTCTGGCAGACCGATCGGCGATCTGTGTCGTTCGTTAGTGAAATCGAAACACCGTTCTATCAAGCGCTATCAGACGAATCGGCGATAGGTTTACCGAACGCGCTCCTGGTCTCTTGATCTGGCCCTTGAAATGCTTCATTCCTGTAAATATTGTCAAAATCCTCCTTTCGAGTTACGACTTATGAAAGCCATTTTCCTAATGGCATTAGCTATGGGTGACAGGGTGGCTGAGTTGGCGGTGATGAGTTTAGAGCCATCTTGCTTAAGATTGTCAAGGCACAACATGAGTGTACATATTGCGCCTGCCCCTCATTTCATCGAACAGAATGAACACAGTAATCATATTTTACAGAGTTTGAAGTTCCTGCTCTGAAACTGGGCGATCAGCACCATTTACTTTGCCTGGTGCAAACACTCATTTTATTTATGCGGGACTCTCGGCCGGCACAGGCGGGGTCCCTCTGGGTTTCGCGGACAGGCAAACGCCTCCCAAAAACGCCGGCTAGCCGTGTTATTAGTAGAAGTTTTCAGAGAGAGTAATCTGGGCATTTTGGCTTGGTCACACGATATCCGGTAGTTGGCTGCATCACTCAGATTCCTACACATTTACTCATTCGATGTCATGGTCATCTGATCATACTTTCTTAATACGATACCTGTCCATGAATCTCATGAAACCTTCTCATACATGTATAGCATTAAGGCAGAGAGTCTAGTTTTAAGCTATTTTTGTAAAGAAAAAAAAGGGGGGGGGGGTATCCTAGCTAGGGCCTCTAACCTGCCTCTTATGTGATAAAAGATGACGAGAATAAAGGTCGTGTGATAACCCGTTCCTTAGACTAAAGTAACCCTAGTTGGGAACATTTTTATGTTTACTCTAGGTATGGCAATAGAGTTTCCATTATGCTTATTAATCTTAAGGATTAGGATTAAAAGCAAGAGTACACATATTTTTCTAATACAGTATCTGTAGGCCATATATGTATAGGCCAAAATATTATCAGTATTTTGATAGGAGATGAGATATTGATTTATTTATGTATTCATAAGCTAAATATAGTTTATAATTTATGTGTCTCATCAACTGTTCTATCAAACGTAAAGATGAGTACACAACAGGCTACCTCTAAGGAACGCCGCCTGTAGAACCTTTTATTATTTTTTATTAAACTTTGATCTTTTTTGTACGTAACTTTTAACCTTAGTAATTTATTAGTGGTTATGATGTTCATGATGAATGTCCCCCTCCAGTCTTGAGATATCAGGCACATCGTCAATGATGAAGGGGTCACTAATAAATTATAGATTTGAGTCCCGAAGCGAAGAAAGGAAAACCTAATATTTAGAAGTGGCCCCGGAATCATTGACGATTTTGGCCCTCCCTTCCATCCCCTTCCCATTCATCTGCAATGTTTCGAAAGTCTCGATATGTCAGATTAAATAAGAACGGGTGATCGCTTCGATGATTGAGGCGAAGGGTGCGGAAACAGCAGACGCATGAGAAGCGCATTTGCTAGGATCAAGTTTAATCTTTTTATTTCATTATTTTTTGCTAGTTTTTTTCTAGTAGTGGTACCCACATCATATAGGACGAGTCCGTGAGTGGTTTTTAAGAGCGTTTCGCTCACGATGTGTGGCAATCGTATTTTGATCTCTCCCGGGCGGAAAGTTTGAAAGGCAAGCTTGAGTTCAAAGACTGGCCACTACCAAAGCTAAGGCGCATCGTCAATGATTCCGGGGCCACTACTAAATATTAGGTTTTCCTTTCTTCCCTTTGGGATTCAAACCTATATTTTATGCTAGATGCTTTGTGTGCCATGACTTATAAAATCGTCTTGCGTCAGAGATATTCAGCAACATACACCACCTTTCTCTCTCTCTAATACATGTAACTGTCGGAGGGGATGATACATAGGAGTTAACGGCGTTGTGTGAAAGAACATCTAGACGAAATAGGTACTTTAGGTATACAAATGTTATTATTGTTGTTTTTGGTGTAGGTAATGCACTCAGTGGCCAGGGAATCCCTGGCTTGATAGTCACCATGTATTTTCCATCTGGATTGGGTCATGCGGCCAAGGTCTTCTTTGTTTACAATGCATTTTTTGTTTGTGTTGCTATTATTGTTATTGATCATTATGGTGCGGGGAAGACCGTACATATGATTTGTCATAATATATTTCCCTACTTGGAATAACAAGGTGTAAAATACGGTGCAGCACGAGATCTTTTTCTGTCAATACTTACAGGCAACTTAAGTCTAGCAGCTTTAACATGTACATTATATTTGAATTTAGCTCCATACAATCTACCTTCAATATTCCGGTGTCAATGTGAAAGAGCCTCAAAACATTAAAATACAAACTTAAAATTGCTCATCACAAATTGCCAGACAAAACACAGGTTTGTCATGGCCACCGCTCTTTAGCTGATCTTTCTCGCGGGATCCAAAAAGCCGGCTCAGGGCCGAGCCAGGCCGGGTCATTTACTGCCAAAGGTAACTGTACTCTCAGCCTTATACGAGCAACAACCACATCACAGAAACGAGTGGGTGTGGGGGGTTTGACATAGGCATAAGATATCCAAACAAAGGACATACGAAGGTGAACATTTCAAGTTGGACATAAAGAGGAATCAATGTGTGTTGACCAGTGCGAGAGGGAGGAGGTGCCTCACAGAGAACGACTAGTGCAGATAAAGAATCGCACACAACCGTAGAATATAAAGACTCGGAGATCAGATATGTGAGGGCGGATAGAAGAGCTGATAGTTGACACTGTATTATTAGTCCAGCAAGGAAGGTGATAGAAGATGGAAAATAAGGTATAGTCAGTGTGGTATTAAACAATGTAGGCGCCACCTGCCCTGCCGGTGCCGAGGTGGGAGCCATCAGTACTGGCATGGATAGGGGGCGATAGGAATTCCCATGTATTGTTAAACAGTGATTCTGATATGGCAAATTGAGGTGGTAAGGGGAGGTTCATTGGTAGGCTTAGTAGGCCTATATATATATATATATATATATATATATATATGTTATGCCGGGTTGTAATACAACCAAGCTCCGTTATTGTCTTTACTCAAATCCAACTATGGACTTTTAGACTCAATAAATGCTCAACAGGACACATCGAACACGTTCTTATTCACAATTATGTACTCAATCAGGTTATAATGAACACAATAAACACGCATAGATAATTATAAACTCTTATTTATTGAATGGCATGGAAAGAAGTTGATTGGGTTCGCTTAGCTACTATGTGGTAATAGTAAGAGAACTGGTGCATATAGTTACCGCACATTATATATCTTAAATCATATATATATATATATCTGGACCTAATAATGTGAACTTTAAACTTCACTTAGCTATTATAAGTAATAGTAAGTAAATCACTGAATATATTAGAACACAACAGGTCTCAGTATAACATACAAATGAACATAAAATAATGGATAGTATTACTGTGGAAATATGCAATTATATTTAGACATACATATACATAGAATAAACCCTTCATAACAATATCTATGAGAGTTGAGTATCTACCGTGAAGTATTCTAATAAACTTAAAACAGGTTTAATGAAATCTCTAGGTACGCGTGATACATTCTGGCTCAATGCGCCAAGAATACTTTGTGATCGCTCAGGGGGCGTGGGGCGAGAGGCGGCAAAAAGGTATAAAGGCTACCGCACGCAGATATATAGGACAGGTACAGCTACTGACAAATGTTCGTGAGCTCTTTCGATTTTGTTTATGCAAATATGCTCATTGAAATATGCTCATATGATTTTGTTAAAGCAAATGAGAGGAGTGGACATAATACAAGAAACAGGATGTTTAATTTTTAAGGTCCCGAGAATCCAAGGACAGGGGTAAGCAAACATTCTTCTTCACCGCCATCAAAGACTGGAACGACCTACCCCAGTCAGTCCGTGAAAAGAGAACACTGTATTCCTTCAGACGTAGCATGAAGGAACACCTGAACCGGACAGCTGCGAGAAGGGAGCACCAAGCTTATGTCTACTACTAAATGCGACATAAGAGATAGACAAACCAAACTGAAATGATTACTGATTACGGATTACTGATATTTACTATAGGATGTAAGGTATCTTAAAATAACCCCCTAGAAATACTTTTTCTAAAGTATCCATTTCTTTATCCTCCCCATTTTTCCCCAGCTAACCTAATCCCACAAGGACCCCAATGGAAATACGCCTAACGGCCTTATTGGGCTATCCTTAGTTGGAATTATGCAAGGCTGGTACATGTCATATTTGTAACAAACTATGTGGTACCAACTCTGTAAATTGCTAACTGAATAAATATTATTATTATTATTATTATTATTATTTAGATTGATGTTCAGATCACATTAGTTATATACTAATAAATACATATGCAGTAATATATATATAGTTGATTTGATCTGAACATCAATCTAAGTTGCTACATTTGCCTAAAGAAAATGGCAAGAGGTCATGAACATTTGTCAGTAGCTATACATAAACAGGTCTATCAGTTGGACTGCTGCCCGGAAAATAACTTCCGCTATTTATGCGATAATTATCTTGAATATGGGAAGAATACTTTACTTTAACAAGGAGAGGGAGCCAAATTGTTTTTTTATAATTAATTACATAGTTAGTTTATTGTGAGAAAAATTATATTATGAATACACAATTACTTTACTGGTTCTGGTTCTGGTTCTGGTGTTTGTTCGGGGAGATCACCATTACAACGGCCCACCCTATTGGTGTTTACTTTTTTAAAAGCCTAATTGAGCTTAATTGTCTTCTTGTTTTCTTAGTGCTTCTCTTTTCGTCCACATACTGTGTATTTTTCGTTTCACTTCTTGCTTATTTTCATTGTCTCCAAATAGTATTTGTGCTAATATATTTGCTGTGTATGGTCTTTCAAACAATTTACTATTGTTTCTTATCTGCTGGTATATGTAATAATAATCTCACGGGTCGAGGAATTCAGATTTAATGACTTAGATCTACTGACTCGGAATTAACCCATAACTGGCGGCACCCGGCTATTGTCGAGTTAAATAAATGTGGCCTATGTGGCGGGTCCCGGCTATTGTCGAGTGCAATTTTGAGCACGTAATGTGCTCTGAGAGAGATCGGAGCAGTGGGAGGAGCGTAGGTTACCTCATGACCGCTCACCACGGTGGCCGTGGAGCTACTGAGCTGTACGCCTTTGTACTCCACCCTCTCTCACTCGTTTCACACGTAATAATGTAAGAAAATGACCGTATTTTCCGATTTTGCCCTTCGGTTGCACGATCCTTGCAAGACAACCAGTGATCGTAGAAGGATGGTTCTGTTGTCATTGGAAAGCTGAATTAACGCCCTTTCAGGGATGCATACTTGTATTACGCTCTGGCTCTTGTTTATGCATGAAAATGAGCACGGAAACAAGCTCGTTTACGGTCAAACCCCCCGCTGGGCGGCAAATAACATATACTCCTCCACCCGCTCTTAACCCGGGAGCTGCGGGGAGACTCTTAAGAGTTCCCCCGGCGGACTGCGGGAAGACTCTTGAGAGTAAGTAAAATAAAAAATCAACTTTTGACATCGAAAAAAAAAAATATATATTTTTATTTTTTTTATTTTTTTATTTTTTTTTGGCCCCTGGGCCATGCAAAATCTCAGTCCTCTACCTCCCCTCCTTCCCCACTTTCCTCCTCTCCTTCAGTTATCACCTATTTTCCCTATTATTCCCTTATTCTGAGGTATATTTTCGTGCTAACATTAGCGAGTTGCAAGCAGGGTGTTGTCATCACTGATGGCAAGCGAGTGCAGAGAGAGAGAGAGTATCGATCGACTGTGTCTCAGTGGCCTTGGGGAAATTGGCGGGAAAGCAGTTTGCCTCACCCATACATTATACAACTCGCGGGCTATATCTCCGATTTTGACCATCCAAACGCTGTTTTCACTCGTTTTATTGTTGTTTCAGGTTAATACCTTTATAATCAACCCATAATAGGCGCATATGGATAATTATTAATGCTATTAATGGTACAATGAATATTTTAGTGACGGAAACACCTCAAATACGTCAGCACAGGGGGACGTTTTCAATTATCCCCATGCGCACTTGTTAGGTTAAGGTGTTAAATGTTGAATACAACCTAACCTGAATCTAATGATATTTTGACTACAGGAGGTTAAGGAACGCTTAAATAAAATAGCGTGTACTAATAGTTATAATAATACTAATAGTAGAAAATGGCGTACACGACGAAGTTGCACATGGATATAAATACCTGGTAAGGTATGAAGGAGTTCTCAACAAGATAACAGAACGAATTGGCGTTGTATTCGAGATTGTGAAATAATTAGATAATAGATCTATACAAAGCTAGAATTCCTAGACGAGATGGATCGAAATTATCTATTTCATAACAGAATTAGAAAATCAGTTATTCATAAATAAGTGAATTAACGCACAGGATCACAAAGCGTAAATTGGGTATTTGAAGTAATTAGATTCAAATTAAGATTTCTAATTAGGAATAACTCTTCTAAGGGAACGAGGGTCTGAGTTTAATTAAATATGAAACTGAGCGTAGGTTCTAGGTAAACGTTGGATTTGAATAGGGAATAGATACACGACATATACTTCAACTTCGACTTGATACATACACAATAGAATGGACATATACAAGGAAAATATGTGAGTATTCGTCTAGATATCAGTTAACATGAGTATGAAACGTATGTGTATTATGATGTATAAGATAGTAGACACAAGTTAAACTTAGATCTTGGGCTCAGATCTACTCAATAATTAGTATGGTTTATGTAGGATTAATACATAACGCAATAAATATCGATCTTTGGCACAGATCTAATTCAATTCAATTTCAATTCAAAAGACTATATTGACACAAAGTAATGTACATAAATACAGGTGATACATAACGGTTATTCATACCCTTTGTGTCAATGAGGATCTGATGCCATCAGGCATATGTGTCCTCATTGATACATTACTATACATAATATATGATGTCAGGTGAAAAAACTATATATTTGTAATTTGTAGTAACTTAAGTTATAATAATAATAATAATAATAATAATAATAATAATAATAATAATAATAATAATTAGATTATCAATTGGATTCCTCATATATAATCTTAAAAATAGGTAGTTTACATTATGCATTTATTTATCTAATAAGTTATTTTTAAGAGACCTCTTGTATATTGGGAAGGTACACTGTGTATTGAGCTTTTCTGTTATGATATTCCAAATTTGAACTTCTTTATTTTGGAAAGTTCTTTTCATTAAGTTAGTCCTCGCGATAGGAATTATGCAACCTCTCTCTCTGCCTTGTTAAATGATGGTGTATGTTCATATTGGTAGTGAACATTTTGGCAAGAACTGTTGGTACAATACCTTTGATAATTTTGAACATTAATTTCGACACTGAGAATAGATATATATCTGAGAGAGGTAATAGTGTTAATGTTTTGAACATTGGTGGAGTATGAGCTCTATAGTGAGCTAAATTTATCATCCTTATTACTCTTTTCTGGAGGGTCATTAATGGTCTCATATAAATTTCACTTGCTGTGCCCCAATTTACTATGCCATATGTCAAATAAGGGTATACAAAGGAATTATACAGAGTTACGAGTGTTGATATATTTAGCAATTTCCTTGCCTTGCTTATAATCCCGATACCTTTTGAAATTGTATTTCTTATATATTTGATGTGGTCGCACCAAGAAAGCTTAGAGTCGATAATTACACCTACAAATTTCGTGCTCTCTACTTTTTGTAATATTTTACCATTTATACACACACTTCTGGTAGCAGTGACTCGTTTACCTTTCATAGAAAATATCATATAATGAGTTTTTCTAAATTGAGTGCAAGTTTATTTGCAATAGTCCATTCCAACAGTTTCTTTACCTCATTATTAATCTTATCAATTACGTTATCAATATTGTCACCACTCAAGAATATATTTGTATCATCGGCGAATACAATAGGGAGTAAATCTGTAGAGACATTAACTATATCATTTACATATATCAAGTACAGAAGCGGCCCCAAAACAGAGCCTTGAGGAACACCAGATTCTACCACATCGCTGAAAGAGTTTTTGCCATTGTAAGTTACATATTGCAGCCTAGTGTCTAAATAACTTTTGAACCAATGTTATGCTACACCCCTAATTCCATAATGACTTAATTTCTTCAGAAGTTTTTCATGATTTACAGTATCGAATACCTTACTAAAGTCCAACAATAATCCAAGTACATGTTTACCTTTATCAAGAGCTTCTGAATTCTTATCAGTCATCAGTATTAACGCTAATTCTGTAGCATATCCTTTACGAAATCCAAATTGATACTTGTATAAGAGATCATGTTTATTTATGAAAAATATTAATCTGTTATACATAATAAGTTCGAATATTTTTATAAATATACTTAGCACTGAGACCGGGCGATAATTATTAACAATAGAAACATCCCCACCCTTATATAACGGTATAATGTTTGCAGTCTTTAACTCACTAGGGAATACTCCCTCAGATAAAGACACATTAATTAGATGAGCAAAGGCGTCAGAGAGAATTAAACGAGTCTCTTTAATGACATGACAATTTACATTGTCCCAACCTGGACTTTTTTTCTTTAGATTTGCTATGATGCCCTTTACTTCCTCACGATTTGTTGGTTTCACAAACATTGAACCAAGATTTGCATTAGACAAAAATTATGCATATGTTTTGTTGATCATTGGCAGTGACTTACTAATATTATTTCCAATGTTGAGATAACAAGTATTAAAAGCATCGGCAATATGTTTATTGTCATCAACAACCCTACCATCATGACGAAATTAGTAGCAATTTTGTTTTATTTGTTTCTTATTTATGACTTCTTTGATTATGTCCCAGGACTTTTTAATATTGCCGATGTTTTGCTTAAGTAACTGATCATAATGTTCTCTCTCCGCCTTTCGTAATAATCTATTCAAGATTCTCTTATAATCTAGATATTTATTTTTATTTTCGTCAGTTTCATTGTTTAAAGAGAAGACATAAATTTTATTTTTTACTTGTATATAATTCTTTACAGCAGCGGTGAGCCAACACTTTCGGTTTCGATAAGTAGTTTTAATATTTTGAAGAGGAAATGACTCATCATAATATCTCATGAAAATATCATGTAATGCAGAAAATGCGTGTTGACAGTTTTTACTACCAATGATGTTCATCCAATCAGTATTAACTAGCTTTTCATTAACATTTTGCAATGTATGTTCATTCACCAAACGCTTTGTAATGACATTTGTGCAAGTTTTCTCTCTAATGTTTCTGGTAGCCGAAAATATTGGAAAATTATCTGACACATCTGTATACATTATGCCATTCACAATTTCATTACTCTGAACGTCATTACTGAAAATATTGTCTATTAATGTGGCAGAGTTACTTTTCACTCTCGTTGGTTTGTTGATCAGCGGAATAAAGGAATATGAGAAAAGCAAATCTACAAAATCTGATGTTAACTTATGATTCTTGGTATTTAATAGATTCAGATTGTTATCTCCCATTATATATGTTATCTTGTTTACACGATTGATTGATGTTAGAATGTCATTTAGATAATTAACAAAATCTGTAACATTCGAGTCAGGAGGTCTGTATATGACGGCAATAATCATATTCTTACTACTACCAATCGATGACTTGTTTATTTCCACAAAAATTGACTCAACATTACTACACATTAAACTCAAATCTTCCCTGACTTTGTACTCTACATGATTCTTAATATATATCGAAACCCCACCTCCTTTTTTTTTACTTTCTAAGCTTATACTCATGTTCTTATCCAGTTAAACCATATCTTCCGACATTATGATCTCTTAACCATGTCTCTGTGAACCCTTTAACATCAAATTGGATATTAATATTGCATAAATAAGAATCAAATATAAACAGATTTTCTGAGAACTACGTATATTTAAATGTATCATAGACAAATGTGCAGGACTAGAAATATTGTCTTTAAGTTTGCTATTTACCCCTCTCCGACATATGACGCGATGTTGAGCCTATTGGGGATACTTTAAAGCCTTTGTTACCATCAGGGGTATTTAGAAACATTTAGTTTAGTTACTTCAACCTCTGCAGTTGTCTTTGAGTTAGCTGTGGGCAGAAAACTAATTTTGGAGAGGTAATTATAAGAGTGAGATAACTATTTATTATTGCTAATCTGGCAACCTCTGCATCATAAAAGCGTGAAAGGGTTAAAGTGTCTTCAGTATAATAGTTACAATTACATTTTGATTGCTATTGACATTATACAAATTGTGACGCATGTCGAGTATGAGCATGCTGTACAGAACGCCCAGTCATGCCCCACTCTCGCTAGGATCGTCAGGGCAGGAACTTTGGCTGTAGTCTGTGTAGAGTTTTCTAACTTAGTTTATGTGAGCCGTTGTACTATAAGTATTATAAATATGTATTTTGTTTTCATCTGAGTCAACGAGTTCTATTTTATATCATTAGTTATAAGTGTTGTGTGTGGGACTTATTGGTAATGATGAGAGGAGAGAGAGAGAAATTACGTAACGGGGGGCCAGTGAGTTCGCCATGAGGCAGGTAGGCCTAACTCCCCTCCTTCCTCCTCCCTCCTCCCTCCTCAGCGCGTGGGAAATCCTTTGTCGATCCCAGATTGAGAGAGAATATTACGTAATGATTGCTAGTGGGCGGTCCTTAGTGGTTGGCGATATGCTCACTAGAGGGCCGAGTATAAAAAGGGAAGTCTAGCCGCATTTTCCTCAGAACTCATTAGGCAAAGCGACTTCTCATATCCCTTACAACTATACATATTCTTCCGACTGATGTGAACTTTCTCTACTCTCTGAACCGCCTATCTTCTCCTCTTCCCGACCCTTTATAACCTCAATGACCCCTTTGGTGCAGATTTAGTCAGCCAAAGTATTATCGCTTGAGTTCTCACGAGATATATGCCTATTAGATAGCCTATTTTGGAAGGGATAACTAGAATAGGATTGATTAATGTTTGTTGCACTCGTATATGCACTTCCCTGTGTATGATTATTCATGTTCCTGTTTTCTGCTGATCTAGGTGATGCTAGACTGGGATAAGGCTACTAGAGTTGTGATTCCCGATGTGTATTAGGTTTTGTTGAACCTGTACAATCGCAACGGAGACTTGGGAAGCCTAGGTGGTCTTTCTGACTGTGTACCTTGTGAGTTTAGCACTGTGTTGCGAGTGAGGGCTTTTGCCTCTGCCACCCAGCACTGTGCTAACTCGTTTGCTTGACTTTGAGAGGATCGCCAGGAGAGAACCAGATACTAGTGATCTGGATCTCTCAAGAGAGCATCCCGTCAATTACCGTAATTTGGCCGCACAGCCTTAAGGACCTCGCTAGGCTACGAGCCGCTTGCTCAGCCATTGTTTCCTAGCCTACTACATCCCAGCTAGACTTTGCTCGGTCAGCAGATACAGCATAGTATTGAAGCTTTCCTTATGTATGTTATTGTTTATGCACTATTGATTTCATGTGTGGCACGCATAAGCTACTTTAGAGATTAGTGGCCCCCGAGCACAATCCTAGTAGGCTATGGCCAGTGCATTGTCGGAGTATTTCTTTTATATGTTTGCCACTTACTACTGTCTATTCTTCTAATTCTTCTTATGTCAATTTAAAGCCTTTACTATTAGTTAATTGCCAGTGTGTTGCTTATTGAATTGCTGTTCAAAATCCGATACTTACTTCTTACGAGTATCCGAGAAGCATCTAACTTTATCAGAAGATTCCTTGCTCGATGCTCGAGGACTATTGTTTAACGTAACGTAATAGTGCCGATCCGAAGTAGAGGGTGGAGGACTTCTTAAGTTCTTAGTCAAGGGTGGATTACTTCGGCTTCGGCCAACACTATTCTTTGGTGTTGTTGTATTTACTTCTTTGTTCGATTGTTGACCAGACTAGATAACTCCCGTCTTTTTATTAGTCTGTTGTGAAACGCTAGTACCGAGTTCTTGTATACCCCGTTATAGCAGATAGAACTCTGGAGGGTATTGGTGTTTTTTGTTCGGCTGGCAGTACTCTGGGGTTGGGATCGTGTGTTTCCGTTGTGGCAGCGAGCCATACTCGAGTCCTGTGTGAGAGCCCTAGTGTACCCGAGTGCCCGGTCGTAACAAAATTTATAACAGTGTCAATATCCTTAAATTTTGCAATATGTACATTATAAAGCTCAAAAGGATCAGCTAGCTGATTTTCCAATGTTCTCAATGTATTAATGTCATCAGGTTTAAGTGTGGCATTAATGATTGTGATCAGTTCTGTTACGACTGGGGTTCAAATATATCAGGGCTCTTATTCATTGGACTAGTAATGGCATAAATGCTACAACGGAAAGCGCTAGATCCAACATCTGATGTATATTCCCAGTGAACAAAGAACACAAATACTCTACAGAGTTCTATATTTTTTTTTTTTTTTTTTTTTTTCTATGTGATTGAGGGAGGCAAAAGGCATAACTGCCTATAGCGAGTGCCTCCCCCATAGCTGAAAGAGTGACAGGGCCAAAATCAAGGGACGTTCGAGCCAAAATGCCTGGACACACGGAGTTTGAAGCAATTTAAGTCATAGGAAGAGGGAGAGACTGATTCTGGGAGAGAGTTCCAGAGCTCAGATGTAG
>JBAKBP010034722.1:0-20384 GCA_037953745.1 Lithodes maja | reverse complement strand
CTATAACTGGGCTATCTACACGAGAGGTAGACATATAATACAGCTAAAATCACCCTAAAAACTAAGATAATTAACATTGAATTGACAAAATAATAATTTCTCAAAAACTATTTTCTGAGATTGGACACTAAAGTGATTTGGTCTTGTATGGTGGAGACACAAAACGGGATTTAGAGCCTCTATAACTGGGCTATCTACACGAGAGGTAGACATATAATACAGCTAAAATCACCCTAAAAACTAAGATAATTAACATTGAATTGACAAAATAATATAAACGGGATTTAGAGCCTCTATAACTGGGCTATCTACACGAGAGGTAGACATATAATACAGCTAAAATCACCCTAAAAACTAAGATAATTAACATTGAATTGACAAAATAATAATTTCTCAAAAACTATTTTCTGAGATTGGACACTAAAGTGATTTGGTCTTGTATGGTGGAGACACAAAACGGGATTTAGAGCCTCTATAACTGGGCTATCTACACGAGAGGTAGACATATAATAGAGCTAAAATCACCCTAAAAACTAAGATAATTAACATTGAATTGACAAAATAATATAAACGGGATTTAGAGCCTCTATAACTGGGCTATCTACACGAGAGGTAGACATATAATAGAGCTAAAATCACCCTAAAAACTAAGATAATTAACATTGAATTGACAAAATAATAATTTCTCAAAAACTATTTTCTGAGATTGGACACTAAAGTGAATTGGTCTTGTATGGTGGAGACACAAAACGGGATTTAGAGCCTCTATAACTGGGCTATCTACACGAGAGGTAGACATATAATAGAGCTAAAATCACCCTAAAAACTAAGATAATTAACATTGAATTGACAAAATAATATAAACGGGATTTAGAGCCTCTATAACTGGGCTATCTACACGAGAGGTAGACATATAACACAGCTAAAATCACCCTAAAAACTAAGATAATTAACATTGAATTGACAAAATAATAATTTCTCAAAAACTATTTTCTGAGATTGGACACTAAAGTGAATTGGTCTTGTATGGTGGAGACACAAAACGGGATTTAGAGCCTCTATAACTGGGCTATCTACACGAGAGGTAGACATATAATACAGCTAAAATCACCCTAAAAACTAAGATAATTAACATTGAATTGACAAAATAATAATTTCTCAAAAACTATTTTCTGAGATTGGACACTAAAGTGATTTGGTCTTGTATGGTGGAGACACAAAACGGGATTTAGAGCCTCTATAACTGGGCTATCTACACGAGAGGTAGACATATAATACAGCTAAAATCACCCTAAAAACTAAGATAATTAACATTGAATTGACAAAATAATAATTTCTCAAAAACTATTTTCTGAGATTGGACACTAAAGTGATTTGGTCTTGTATGGTGGAGACACAAAACGGGATTTAGAGCCAATATAACTGGGCTATCTACACGAGAGGTAGACATATAATAGAGCTAAAATCACCCTAAAAACTAAGATAATTAACATTGAATTGACAAAATAATAATTTCTCAAAAACTATTTTCTGAGATTGGACACTAAAGTGATTTGGTCTTGTATGGTGGAGACACAAAACGGGATTTAGAGCCAATATAACTGGGCTATCTACACGAGAGGTAGACATATAATAGAGCTAAAATCACCCTAAAAACTAAGATAATTAACATTGAATTGACAAAATAATAATTTCTCAAAAACTATTTTCTGAGATTGGACACTAAAGTGATTTGGTCTTGTATGGTGGAGACACAAAACGGGATTTAGAGCCAATATAACTGGGCTATCTACACGAGAGGTAGACATATAATAGAGCTAAAATCACCCTAAAAACTAGGCTAATTAACATTGAATTGACAAAAGAATATTTTCTCAAAAACTATTTTCTGAGATTGGACACTAAAGTGAATTGGTCTTGTATGGTGGAGACACAAAACGGGATTTAGAGCCTCTATAACAGGGCTATCTACACGAGAGGTAGACACATAATAGAGCTAAAATCACCCTAAAAACTAGGCTAATTAACATTGAATTGACAAAATAATATTTTCTCAAAAACTATTTTCTGAGATTGGACACTAAAGTGAATTGGTCTTGTATGGTGGAGACACAAAATGGGATTTAAAGCCTCTATAACTGGGTTATCTTAATACAAGAGAGGTAGACACATAATAGAGCTAAAATCACCCTAAAAACTAAGATAATTAACATTGAATTGACAAAATAATATTTTCTCAAAAACTATTTTCTGAGATTGGACACTAAAGTGAATTGGTCTTGTATGGTGGAGACACAAAACGGGATTTAGAGCCTCTATAACTGGGCTATCTACATACACGAGAGGTAGACACATAATAGAGCTAAAATCACCCTAAAAACTAGGCTAATTAACATTGAATTGACAAAATAATATTTTCTCAAAAATTATTTTCTGAGATTGGACACTAAAGTGATTTGGTCTTGTATGGTGGAGACACAAAACGGGATTTAGAGCCAATATAACTGGGCTATCTACACGAGAGGTAGACATATAATAGAGCTAAAATCACCCTAAAAACTAAGATAATTAACATTGAATTGACAAAATAATATTTTCTCAAAAACTATTTTCTGAGATTGGACACTAAAGTGAATTGGTCTTGTATGGTGGAGACACAAAATGGGATTTAGAGCCTCTATAACTGGGCTATCTTAATACAAGAGAGGTAGACATATAATAGAGCTAAAATCACCCTAAAAACTAAGATAATTAACATTGAATTGACAAAATAATATTTTCTCAAAAACTATTTTCTGAGATTGGACACTAAAGTGAATTGGTCTTGTATGGTGGAGACATAAAACGGGATTTAGAGCCTCTATAACTGGGCTATCTTAATACAAGAGAGGTAGACATATAATAGAGCTAAAATCACCCTAAAAACTAGGCTAATTAACATTGAATTGACAAAATAATATTTTCTCAAAAACTATTTTCTGAGATTGGACACTAAAGTGAATTGGTCTTGTATGGTGGAGACACAAAACGGGATTTAGAGCCTCTATAACTGGGCTATCTACATACACGAGAGGTAGACACATAATAGAGCTAAAATCACCCTAAAAACTAGGCTAATTAACATTGAATTGACAAAATAATATTTTCTCAAAAATTATTTTCTGAGATTGGACACTAAAGTGATTTGGTCTTGTATGGTGGAGACACAAAACGGGATTTAGAGCCAATATAACTGGGCTATCTACACGAGAGGTAGACATATAATAGAGCTAAAATCACCCTAAAAACTAAGATAATTAACATTGAATTGACAAAATAATATTTTCTCAAAAACTATTTTCTGAGATTGGACACTAAAGTGAATTGGTCTTGTATGGTGGAGACACAAAATGGGATTTAGAGCCTCTATAACTGGGCTATCTTAATACAAGAGAGGTAGACATATAATAGAGCTAAAATCACCCTAAAAACTAAGATAATTAACATTGAATTGACAAAATAATATTTTCTCAAAAACTATTTTCTGAGATTGGACACTAAAGTGAATTGGTCTTGTATGGTGGAGACACAAAACGGGATTTAGAGCCTCTATAACTGGGCTATCTTAATACAAGAGAGGTAGACATATAATAGAGCTAAAATCACCCTAAAAACTAGGCTAATTAACATTGAATTGACAAAATAATATTTTCTCAAAAACTATTTTCTGAGATTGGACACTAAAGTGAATTGGTCTTGTATGGTGGAGACATAAAACGGGATTTAGAGCCTCTATAACTGGGCTATCTTAATACAAGAGAGGTAGACATATAATAGAGCTAAAATCACCCTAAAAACTAGGCTAATTAACATTGAATTGACAAAATAATATTTTCTCAAAAACTATTTTCTGAGATTGGACACTAAAGTGAATTGGTCTTGTATGGTGGAGACATAAAAACGGGATTTAGAGCCTCTATAACTGGGCTATCTACATACACGAGAGGTAGACACATAATAGAGCTAAAATCACCCTAAAAACTAGGCTAATTAACATTGAATTGACAAAATAATATTTTCTCAAAAACTATTTTCTGAGATTGGACACTAAAGTGAATTGGTCTTGTATGGTGGAGACATAAAAACGGGATTTAGAGCCTCTATAACTGGGCTATCTACATACACGAGAGGTAGACACATAATAGAGCTAAAATCACCCTAAAAACTAGGCTAATTAACATTGAATTGACAAAATAATATTTTCTCAAAAACTATTTTCTGAGATTGGACACTAAAGTGAATTGGTCTTGTATGGTGGAGACATAAAACGGGATTTAGAGCCTCTATAACTGGGCTATCTTAATACACGAGAGGTAGACATATAATAGAGCTAAAATCACCCTAAAAACTAAGATAATTAACATTGAATTGACAAAATAATATTTTCTCAAAAACTATTTTCTGAGATTGGACACTAAAGTGAATTGGTCTTGTATGGTGGAGACATAAAAACGGGATTTAGAGCCTCTATAACTGGGCTATCTTAATACATGAGAGGTAGACATATAATAGAGCTAAAATCACCCTAAAAACTAAGATAATTAACATTGAATTGACAAAATAATATTTTCTCAAAAACTATTTTCTGAGATTGGACACTAAAGTGAATTGGTCTTGTATGGTGGAGACACAAAACGGGATTTAGAGCCTCTATAACTGGGCTATCTACATACACGAGAGGTAGACATATAATAGAGCTAAAATCACCCTAAAAACTAGGCTAATTAACATTGAATTGACAAAATAATATTTTCTCAAAAACTATTTTCTGAGATTGGACACTAAAGTGAATTGGTCTTGTATGGTGGAGACACAAAACGGGATTTAGAGCCTCTATAACTGGGCTATCTTAATACATGAGAGGTAGACATATAATAGAGCTAAAATCACCCTAAAAACTAAGATAATTAACATTGAATTGACAAAATAATATTTTCTCAAAAATTATTTTCTGAGATTGGACACTAAAGTGAATTGGTCTTGTATGGTGGAGACATAAAAACGGGATTTAGAGCCTCTATAACTGGGCTACCTTAATACATGAGAGGTAGACATATAATAGAGCTAAAATCACCCTAAAAACTAAGATAATTAACATTGAATTGACAAAATAATATTTTCTCAAAAACTATTTTCTGAGATTGGACACTAAAGTGAATTGGTCTTGTATGGTGGAGACACAAAATGGGATTTAGAGCCTCTATAACTGGGCTATCTACACGAGAGGTAGACATATAATAGAGCTAAAATCACCCTAAAAACTAAGATAATTAACATTGAATTGACAAAATAATATGTTCTCAAAAACTATTTTCTGAGATTGGACACTAAAGTGAATTGGTCTTGTATGGTGGAGACACAAAATGGGATTTAGAGCCTCTATAACTGGGCTATCTACACGAGAGGTAGACATATAATACAGCTAAAATCACCCTAAAAACTAAGATAATTAACATTGAATTGACAAAATAATATAAACGGGATTTAGAGCCTCTATAACTGGGCTATCTACACGAGAGGTAGACATATAATAGAGCTAAAATCACCCTAAAAACTAAGATAATTAACATTGAATTGACAAAATAATATAAACGGGATTTAGAGCCTCTATAACTGGGCTATCTTAATACATGAGAGGTAGACATATAATACAGCTAAAATCACCCTAAAAACTAAGATAATTAACATTGAATTGACAAAATAATAATTTCTCAAAAACTATTTTCTGAGATTGGACACTAAAGTGAATTGGTCTTGTATGGTGGAGACACAAAACGGGATTTAGAGCCTCTATAACTGGGCTATCTTAATACATGAGAGGTAGACATATAATACAGCTAAAATCACCCTAAAAACTAAGATAATTAACATTGAATTGACAAAATAATAATTTCTCAAAACTATTTTCTGAGATTGGACACTAAAGTGAATTGGTCTTGTATGGTGGAGACACAAAACGGGATTTAGAGCCTCTATAACTGGGCTATCTTAATACATGAGAGGTAGACATATAATACAGCTAAAATCACCCTAAAAACTAAGATAATTAACATTGAATTGACAAAATAATAATTTCTCAAAAACTATTTTCTGAGATTGGACACTAAAGTGAATTGGTCTTGTATGGTGGAGACACAAAACGGGATTTAGGAGCCTCTATAACTGGGCTATCTTAATACATGAGAGGTAGACATATAATACAGCTAAAATCACCTTAAAAACTAAGATAATTAACATTGAATTGACAAAATAATAATTTCTCAAAAACTATTTTCTGAGATTGGACACTAAAGTGAATTGGTCTTGTATGGTGGAGACACAAAACGGGATTTAGAGCCTCTATAACTGGGCTATCTTAATACATGAGAGGTAGACATATAATACAGCTAAAATCACCCTAAAAACTAAGATAATTAACATTGAATTGACAAAATAATAATTTCTCAAAAACTATTTTCTGAGATTGGACACTAAAGTGAATTGGTCTTGTATGGTGGAGACACAAAACGGGATTTAGAGCCTCTATAACTGGGCTATCTTAATACATGAGAGGTAGACATATAATACAGCTAAAATCACCCTAAAAACTAAGATAATTAACATTGAATTGACAAAATAATAATTTCTTAAAAACTATTTTCTGAGATTGGACACTAAAGTGAATTGGTCTTGTATGGTGGAGACACAAAACGGGATTTAGAGCCTCTATAACTGGGCTATCTTAATACATGAGAGGTAGACATATAATACAGCTAAAATCACCCTAAAAACTAAGATAATTAACATTGAATTGACAAAATAATAATTTCTCAAAAACTATTTTCTGAGATTGGACACTAAAGTGAATTGGTCTTGTATGGTGGAGACACAAAACGGGATTTAGAGCCTCTATAACTGGACTATCTTAATACATGAGAGGTAGACATATAATACAGCTAAAATCACCCTAAAAACTAAGATAATTAACATTGAATTGACAAAATAATAATTTCTCAAAAACTATTTTCTGAGATTGGACACTAAAGTGAATTGGTCTTGTATGGTGGAGACACAAAACGGGATTTAGAGCCTCTATAACTGGGCTATCTTAATACATGAGAGGTAGACATATAATACAGCTAAAATCACCCTAAAAACTAAGATAATTAACATTGAATTGACAAAATAATAATTTCTCAAAAACTATTTTCTGAGATTGGACACTAAAGTGAATTGGTCTTGTATGGTGGAGATACAAAACGGGATTTAGAGCCTCTATAACTGGGCTATCTTAATACATGAGAGGTAGACATATAATACAGCTAAAATCACCCTAAAAACTAAGATAATTAACATTGAATTGACAAAATAATAATTTCTCAAAAACTATTTTCTGAGATTGGACACTAAAGTGAATTGGTCTTGTATGGTGGAGACACAAAACGGGATTTAGAGCCTCTATAACTGGGCTATCTTAATACATGAGAGGTAGACATATAATACAGCTAAAATCACCCTAAAAACTAAGATAATTAACATTGAATTGACAAAATAATAATTTCTCAAAAACTATTTTCTGAGATTGGACACTAAAGTGAATTGGTCTTGTATGGTGGAGACACAAAACGGGATTTAGAGCCTCTACAACTGGGCTATCTTAATACATGAGAGGTAGACATATAATACAGCTAAAATCACCCTAAAAACTAAGATAATTAACATTGAATTGACAAAATAATAATTTCTCAAAAACTATTTTCTGAGATTGGACACTAAAGTGAATTGGTCTTGTATGGTGGAGACACAAAACGGGATTTAGAGCCTCTATAACTGGGCTATCTTAATACATGAGAGGTAGACAGATAATACAGCTAAAATCACCCTAAAAACTAAGATAATTAACATTGAATTGACAAAATAATAATTTCTCAAAAACTATTTTCTGAGATTGGACACTAAAGTGAATTGGTCTTGTATGGTGGAGACACAAAACGGGATTTAGAGCCTCTATAACTGGGCTATCTTAATACATGAGAGGTAGACATATAATACAGCTAAAATCACCCTAAAAACTAAGATAATTAACATTGAATTGACAAAATAATAATTTCTCAAAAACTATTTTCTGAGATTGGACACTAAAGTGAATTGGTCTTGTATGGTGGAGACACAAAACGGGATTTAGAGCCTCTACAACTGGGCTATCTTAATACATGAGAGGTAGACATATAATACAGCTAAAATCACCCTAAAAACTAAGATAATTAACATTGAATTGACAAAATAATAATTTCTCAAAAACTATTTTCTGAGATTGGACACTAAAGTGAATTGGTCTTGTATGGTGGAGACACAAAACGGGATTTAGAGCCTCTATAACTGGGCTATCTTAATACATGAGAGGTAGACATATAATACAGCTAAAATCACCCTAAAAACTAAGATAATTAACATTGAATTGACAAAATAATAATTTCTCAAAAACTATTTTATGAGATTGGACACTAAAATTAATTGGTCTTGTATGGTGGAGACACAAAACGGGATTTAGAGCCTCTATAACTGGGCTATCTTAATACATGAGAGGTAGACATATAATACAGCTAAAATCACCCTAAAAACTAAGATAATTAACATTGAATTGACAAAATAATAATTTCTCAAAAACTATTTTCTGAGATTGGACACTAAAGTGAATTGGTCTTGTATGGTGGAGACACAAAACGGGATTTAGAGCCTCTATAACTGGGCTATCTACACGAGAGGTAGACATATAATACAGCTAAAATCACCCTAAAAACTAAGATAATTAACATTGAATTGACAAAATAATAATTTCTCAAAAACTATTTTCTGAGATTGGACACTAAAGTGAATTGGTCTTGTATGGTGGAGACACAAAACGGGATTTAGAGCCTCTATAACTGGGCTATCTTAATACATGAGAGGTAGACATATAATACAGCTAAAATCACCCTAAAAACTAAGATAATTAACATTGAATTGAAAAAATAATATTTTCTCAAAAACTATTTTCTGAGATTGGACACTAAAGTGAATTGGTCTTGTATGGTGGAGACACAAAACGGGATTTAGAGCCTCTATAACTGGGCTATCTTAATACATGAGAGGTAGACATATAATAGAGCTAAAATCACCCTAAAAACTAAGATAATTAACATTGAATTGAAAAAATAATATTTTCTCAAAAACTATTTTCTGAGATTGGACACTAAAGTGATTTGGTCTTGTATGGTGGAGACATAAAACGGGATTTAGAGCCTCTATAACTGGGCTATCTATCTACACGAGAGGTAGACATATAATACAGCTAAAATCACCCTAAAAACTAAGATAATTAACATTGAATTGACAAAATAATAATTTCTCAAAAACTGTTTTCTGAGATTGGACACTAAAGTGAATTGGTCTTGTATGGTGGAGACACAAAACGGGATTTAGAGCCTCTATAACTGGGCTATCTTTCTACACGAGAGGTAGACATATAATACAGCTAAAATCACCCTAAAAACTAAGATAATTAACATTGAATTGACAAAATAATAATTTCTCAAAAACTATTTTCTGAGATTGGACACTAAAGTGATTTGGTCTTGTATGGTGGAGACACAAAACGGGATTTAGAGCCTCTATAACTGGGCTATCTACACGAGAGGTAGACATATAATACAGCTAAAATCACCCTAAAAACTAAGATAATTAACATTGAATTGACAAAATAATAATTTCTCAAAAACTATTTTCTGAGATTGGACATTAAAGTGATTTGGTCTTGTATGGTGGAGACACACAACGGGATTTAGAGCCTCTATAACTGGGCTATCTACACGAGAGGTAGACATATAATACAGCTAAAATCACCCTAAAAACTAAGATAATTAACATTGAATTGACAAAATAATAATTTCTCAAAAACTATTTTCTGAGATTGGACACTAAAGTGATTTGGTCTTGTATGGTGGAGACACAAAACGGGATTTAGAGCCTCTATAACTGGGCTATCTACACGAGAGGTAGACATATAATACAGCTAAAATCACCCTAAAAACTAAGATAATTAACATTGAATTGACAAAATAATAATTTCTCAAAAACTATTTTCTGAGATTGGACACTAAAGTGATTTGGTCTTGTATGGTGGAGACACAAAACGGGATTTAGAGCCTCTATAACTGGGCTATCTACACGAGAGGTAGACATATAATACAGCTAAAATCACCCTAAAAACTAAGATAATTAACATTGAATTGACAAAATAATAATTTCTCAAAAACTATTTTCTGAGATTGGACACTAAAGTGATTTGGTCTTGTATGGTGGAGACACAAAACGGGATTTAGAGCCTCTATAACTGGGCTATCTACACGAGAGGTAGACATATAATACAGCTAAAATCACCCTAAAAACTAAGATAATTAACATTGAATTGACAAAATAATAATTTCTCAAAAACTATTTTCTGAGATTGGACACAAAAGTGATTTGGTCTTGTATGGTGGAGACACAAAACGGGATTTAGAGCCTCTATAACTGGGCTATCTACACGAGAGGTAGACATATAATACAGCTAAAATCACCCTAAAAACTAAGATAATTAACATTGAATTGACAAAATAATAATTTCTCAAAAACTATTTTCTGAGATTGGACACTAAAGTGATTTGGTCTTGTATGGTGGAGACACAAAACGGGATTTAGAGCCTCTATAACTGGGCTATCTACACGAGAGGTAGACATATAATACAGCTAAAATCACCCTAAAAACTAAGATAATTAACATTGAATTGACAAAATAATAATTTCTCAAAAACTATTTTCTGAGATTGGACACTAAAGTGATTTGGTCTTGTATGGTGGAGACACAAAACGGGATTTAGAGCCTCTATAACTGGGCTATCTACACGAGAGGTAGACATATAATACAGCTAAAATCACCCTAAAAACTAAGATAATTAACATTGAATTGACAAAATAATAATTTCTCAAAAACTATTTTCTGAGATTGGACACTAAAGTGATTTGGTCTTGTATGGTGGAGACACAAAACGGGATTTAGAGCCTCTATAACTGGGCTATCTACACGAGAGGTAGACATATAATACAGCTAAAATCACCCTAAAAACTAAGATAATTAACATTGAATTGACAAAATAATAATTTCTCAAAAACTATTTTCTGAGATTGGACACTAAAGTGATTTGGTCTTGTATGGTGGAGACACAAAACGGGATTTAGAGCCTCTATAACTGGGCTATCTACACGAGAGGTAGACATATAATACAGCTAAAATCACCTGTGACGCATGTCGAGTATGAGCATGCTGTACAGAACGCCCAGTCAGGCCCCACTCTCGCTAGGATCGTCAGGGCAGGAACTTTGGCTGTAGTCTGTGTAGAGTTTCCTAACTCAGTTTATGTGAACCGTTGTACTATAAGTATTATCATTATGTATTTTGTTTTCTTCTAAGTCAACGAGTTCTATTTTATATCATTAGATATAAGTATTGTGTGTGGGACTTGTATGTAATGATGAGAGAGCGAGTTATGTAACGGAGGACAGTGTGCGCGCCACGAGGTGTGTAGGCCTCACTCCCTCCTCCCTCCCCCCTCATCAAGAGCGTGGGAATCCTTTGTCGATCCCAGATTGAGAGAGAGAATGTGACGTCATGATTGCCGTTATGCTCGCTACGGGGCCGAGTATAAAAAGGGAGGTCTCGCCATTTTTAGATCAGAACTCATCAGGCAAAGCGACCTCTCATATCCCTTGCAACTATCCATATTCTTCCGACTGATGTGAACTTTCTCTACTCTCTGAACAGCCTACCTTCTTCTCTTCTCGTCCCTGTATAACCTCAATGACCCCTTTGGTGCAGATTTAGTCAGCCAAAGTATTATCGCTTGAGTTCTCACGAGATAAGTGCCTGTTAGATAGCCTATTTTTGGAAGGGTTAACTAGAATAGGATTGATTGATGTTTGTTGCACTCGTATATGCATTTCCCTGTGTGCGATTATTCATGTTCCTGTTTTCTGCTGGTTTAGGCAATGCTAGACTGGGATAGGGTTTCTGAGTTGTGATTTCCTATGAGTACTAGGTTGCGGTTGAACCAGTACAATTGCAACGGAGACGTGGAACGCCTAGGTGGTCTTTTTGATTGTGTACCGTGGGAGTTTAGCACTGTGTTGCGAGTGAGGGCTTTTGCCTGTGCCACCCAACACTGTGCTATCTCATTTGCTTGACTTTGAGAGGATCGCCAGGAGAGAACCAGATACTAGTGATCTGGATCTCTCAAGAGAGCATCCCGTCAATTACCGTAATTTGGCCGCACAGTCTTAAGGACCTCGCTAGGCTACGAGCCGCTTGCTCAGCCATTGTCTCTTAACCTTAGATATCCCAGCTAGACTTTGCTCGACCAGCGGATACAGTATAGTATTGAAGCTTCTCCTTATGTATATTATTGTTTAAGCACTATTGATTTCATGCGTGGCACGCTTAGCTACTTCAGAGATTAGTGGCCCACGAGCACAATCTTAGTAGGCTATTGCCAGTGCATTGTCGGAGTACTTCTTCTTAATGTTTGCCATATCCTATTGCTTATTCTTATAATTCTTCTTATGTCAATTTAAAGCCTTTAATTACCAGTGAGTTATTCATTAAATTGCTGTTCAAAATCCGATACTTACTTCTTATGAGTATTCGAGAAGCATCTAACTTATCAGAAGATTCCTTGCTTGATGCTCGAGGACTATTGTTTAACGTAACGTAATAGTGCCGATCCGAAGTAGAGGGTGGAGGACTTCTTAAGTTCTTAGTTCAAGGGTGGATTACTTCGGCTTCGGCCAACACTATTCTTTAGTGTTGTAGTACTTTCTTCTTTGTTTGATTGTTGACCAGACTAGATAACTCCCGTCTTGCTATTAGTCTGTTGTGTGAAACGCTAGTACCGAGTTCTTGTATACCCCGTTATAGCAGATAGAACTCTGGAGGGTAGTGGCGTTTTTTGTTCGGCTGGCAGTACTCTGGGGTTGGGATCGTGTGTTTCCGTTGTGGCAGCGAGCCATACTCGAGTCCTGTGTAAGAGCCCTAGTGTACCCGAGTGCCCGGTCGTAACAAATGGCGACCTTGCTTAGGATTTTGTGAACAGTATAATTTTTTGCAGAGTTGTACAACATTTGTTTGTTCGTACTTTAGCGTACATATTGAAGAATATTTTTTTTTGTAAGGCAATTAGGAGAGCATTTAAGAGACTCCAGTTAATTTAGTAATTAGTGCTTGCATAAGGGAGTTTAACACTTTTGTCTCGAGAAATTTTTGGTGAACTTCAGTATGTCGGGCCCTAGTACTGACGAGGAGCGAGAGATGCTAAGTGAGGAGGTGCCGTTAGTAACTAGTGAGGAGGATGCTAGACTTTTTGTGAGTAAGCAGTACCACGTGACGGAGGAGAGGCTGACTGGGGTGAATGTTTATGGCTTGCACCTGATAGCCAAGGTTTTGGGTCTATCCAATGTAGGAGGGATGTCCAAGGGGGAGCTGATTTCCTGGGTGTTGCGTGGGCGACATGGGGTTTCGGAGGAGAGGGCGTTTGGGGGGGTTCCTCCCCAGATCCCCTCTCACTCGACTCCCACAGTGCCGTCCACTCAGTTGCCGGAGGTTAGCACTCTCCCACAGAGGGATGAGCATTGGAAGATTGGAGTGCCCTCAGGCGGTGCGTATGGTGGTTCCCCAGTTCTTGCCCCCCCTCCTTCAGTAGTGGCAGCTCCCTCTTCCGGCCTGTCTCCTGAGATGATATTTAAACTCGAGCTTGCTAAAATGGAGAATGAGGCTAGGAAGCAGGAGATTGAGGCGAAGAATGAGGCTAGGAAGCAGGAGATTGAGGCTGAGTGTAGGAGGCATGAGATTGAGGCGGAGAATGAGACTAGGAGGCACGAGGCTGAGCTTAGGTACGACTCAGAGAAATATTGTGCTCAAATAGACTTAGATAAGACTCGTGCAGAGTCGACAGGGATTCGGATGGGCCGGGAGGGCCAAGTAAGAGAACAGTCCTTGTCCCACTTAGTCAAGTTGGTGCCGGCATTTAGTGAAACTGAAGTCACAGAATTTTTTAATCGTTTTGAGAAGAAGTGTAGGGAGCATAATTGGCCTGAAGAGAAGTGGGCAGCTCTGGTCTCCTCAAGACTTACGGGTAAGGGTCTGAAGGCTTATGATGCACTGCCTTTAGAGTCTTGCATTGACTACCCAGAATTGAAGAGAGCTGTCCTACGGGCATACGAGTTGCAACCAGAAACATATCGATTGAAGTTTCGGGGTGTTACAAAGACTAGGGAGGCGACCTTTCTTGAACATGCCCGGGACTTAAAAGATGCACTTGCTAACTGGACACGTTCTGAGAAAGCTGAGACGGCCGAACAGTTGACTGAGCTGTTTCTGCTCGAGCAGTTTTATAAGTGTACTGGTGCAGATATGACTTTAACTATTAAAGAAAAGAACCCTAAAACTCTACAGGAGGCAGCTGAGATGGCTGACCTCCGGCTATCATTAATTCGTGGGTGCGGGTCTGCCCAGCGTAGTGAGGCAGGTAACAAGGGCGTGACACCCCACCCCCCCGAGTTAGTGATATACATTATGCAAACAAGTACAAGAGCTATGATACCAAGACTGACCACAAGACTAACACCGTCCCATTTAAGAAGGGGCCGGGCCCTTCCCAGTACCAAGGGAAGCCCAGAGGGGAGTTGGAGTGTTATCATTGTCATGAAAAGGGGCACTTTGCAAGAGTCTGTCCTAGCAAACCACCTACAGCAGCTGTGTCTTTGGCCTGCAACATTGGTGTGTCTCCGAAGTTTTCTGAGTTTGCCCGGGGCAGTTCGTCAGAGGCTGAGGCACAGCCAATGCAGAAGCACCTGGGAGGCTCGAACCCTGCTCAGGATGTTTTTTGCGACCATAGAGGACGGGGTTGCGTGATGTGGGCGGGGCGCAAGCATGGAGTAGAGGTCTTGCGTGATACAGGTGCTTCCCAGACTCTGATGAATAACTTGACTGGCTACCCTATAAATGTGGCTCGGGTGGTAGTGGTGCAGGGTATTAATGCAACTCGGTCATACCCGCTGGTGCGGTTGGAGTTGGAGGTGGATGGTGTGACACGTGAATTGGATGTCGGGATTGTGGAGAAACTGCCAGTGGAGGGCGTCGACCTTCTTCTCGGCAACGACTTTGCAATGCCCGCTTCTGAGGTTCTACCCTTAGTCGTTGCCGAGAGGACGGCCGACGTGAGTAGGGAAGAGCAAGAGTGTGTCGAGCGGTGCCAGGCACAACCCATGGCGTGTGCTGTCACCCGAGCTCGGGCAGCTAAAGTGTCACAGCCTAGTCCTCCGTCTTCAGACCAGCAGAGGAACGATCAACAGGAGGAGGCTAAAGCTGGAGTTGGTTTTAAGAGTTTTGACTCGGCGGCTCTCCTGGGTGATTTAGTATTGGCACCTATGTTAGAGTCTGGAGAGGCCCCAGGACCTGTCACAGCTAGTGAGGAGGTAGGGCCGGAAGAGACTCCGAGGCAGCAACGTTGCACACGGAGAGAAAAAAGGATTGCTCAGTTTGATATTGGGGAAGGATTTGGGTTGCTTCGGAAGCATCTAGACAGGTTGGTTCCTCAGATATTTGTAAACTGCAGTTGGAGGATCCGGAAGTTCAGAAGTGTGGTAATGGTGCTGTCGAGATTAAACACGAGGACGGGGAAGCATGTCATGTGAACCTGTTGGAGGAGTTTGTGAGGCAACCACCTGAGCAGCCTACTGTCCCTGCGTTGGTCTGCCGCGGCCAAGGTGGAGAAGGAGAGGGGGGCAGTAGGGCACAGGTGGAGGAGAGTAGGGATTGTCATGTCTCGGCGAAGCAGTGGGCGGGGGACACGAGTCTGGTGGCTGTGGAAGTGCTAGAGCACCTGCCTGAGCAGCAGTGTGCAGCATCCAGCACAGCACCAGCTCGGTTCATACCCCACTGGTCGTGCCGAGCCCCTGAGTCTCACAACTCGGACGGTGCGAGATGTTCCGCGGGCAGGTCACGTGAATGTTAAAAGACCGTTAGCCTCGTTGTTTCGGTGGTTTAAGGTGGGCGACGAGGCTTTGGCATGGTTGCCAGGTCAGGGTCGACCCATGGCTGCCAAGGGTGGTGGTAAAAAGGAGGACATTGAGCAGATTGGTAGGGTCGGCTGTGGTATCGCAGTGCCCGGTCGTCACATAGCCTCCCAATGCTGCTCTAGTCTAATGCAACAGCCCTACCACAGACCGACTGTATCTGGCCATGTCGCTAAAAGCGGTGATGCTGCGCAGGCAGATGTCGTCACAAGGAATGTGGGGGTGCGCATGTACGGTATCGGCGGGGAAGCCTTAGCTATAATGAACTGTGGGAGTGACTGCACGGGTGGTACTGATTGTCCCTCTCATGACCTGGCTGTTCTAGGGACGAAGGTGGAGAAGGAGGGAGACTACAGGTTAGAAGCTGCGGTCTCGGCTGGGTTGTGGGAGGGCACTATGCATGTTGTTCGTGGAGACAGTGCAAGGCAGTTGTTTACTAGGCTATGGCAGTACTTTCGCATGTTTGTTGCTTCTCCAGGCCTGAGGTACGGGGTAGAATCCGACATGCAGGCTGGAGATAGTGCAAGGCTCAGTTTAATTCCCTGCCGTATAAATCCTGCTCGACAGCCTATGGTGCAAGCAGAGCTGGATTACGTGTGGACGAAGGATCTGAGGGATAAGGAATGTCGTGAGTGGTCGTTGCCTGTAACTTTGTACGAGCGTGCTGGAGAGGTGTGTGGTTTTGTTGTGGACGGAAGTACCTACCAGTGCAATGTTGTGCCTGACTGACTTAAGAATGCACCAGCAACGTGTCAGAGCCTGATGAATGAAAGTGAAAAGGACAATGATGCGCTGGGGCATTTCGAGATCTATGTTCCAGCCTATGGTCCGGTCGGTGTAGTTTACCCAGATCATTGCCCTCTCGAGATCTTGGACCAGTTTCACAATCGGAGTATGAGGCTGACCAGGTGGTCACTAAGGTTATTGGTATATAACCTGGACATAAGCCATATTGCCGGTTGTGACAACGAGGTTGCATGTGGTCGTTCAGGGGTATATGATCCTGGGTAGATTGATACACGGGTAGCCTCCTGCTTTGGTTTGAGTAGTATTTTGCGCTTGGTGCTTGTTGGCTCGCGGTTGTAGCCCAGCGTATTGGGTCGTAAAGCAGGATTGTTGAGCGTTTGGTATAGAAGAAAATAGGCTGCCCTTATAGTGCAGCCGGAAAAAAACATATTAAAATATAAAAATCATATAAAAACTCTTTCTTTTTGATGAAGATAATTGTATAAGTTTGTCATAGCCTATAAGGTTTGAGTAGTCCACGAACTATCAAACGGCTGAGCTGCTGTAAGCTCGCTCTGGGAGCATGATATTGTGTCTTTTACTATTGTTGGGAGGAGTTATGAAATATGAATTTTTTTTTTATAAGATGTGTTTTAGTGATAAACTCAGCGTTGTTTTAGTGCCATGCGGTCGCTGGGTGTGAGGGGTTTGATGGGGTTCTGTATATCAGATTTTAGCTCAGGGTTGAGCAAGTAAAATCTTGGGGGAGGTGTGACGCATGTCGAGTATGAGCATGCTGTACAGAACGCCCAGTCAGGCCCCACTCTCGCTAGGATCGTCAGGGCAGGAACTTTGGCTGTAGTCTGTGTAGAGTTTCCTAACTCAGTTTATGTGAACCGTTGTACTATAAGTATTATCATTATGTATTTTGTTTTCTTCTAAGTCAACGAGTTCTATTTTATATCATTAGATATAAGTATTGTGTGTGGGACTTGTATGTAATGATGAGAGAGCGAGTTATGTAACGGAGGACAGTGTGCGCGCCACGAGGTGTGTAGGCCTCACTCCCTCCTCCCTCCCCCCTCATCAAGAGCGTGGAATCCTTTGTCGATCCCAGATTGAGAGAGAGAATGTGACGTCATGATTGCCGTTATGCTCGCTACGGGGCCGAGTATAAAAAGGGAGGTCTCGCCATTTTTAGATCAGAACTCATCAGGCAAAGCGACCTCTCATATCCCTTGCAACTATCCATATTCTTCCGACTGATGTGAACTTTCTCTACTCTCTGAACAGCCTACCTTCTTCTCTTCTCGTCCCTGTATAACCTCAATGACCCCTTTGGTGCAGATTTAGTCAGCCAAAGTATTATCGCTTGAGTTCTCACGAGATAAGTGCCTGTTAGATAGCCTATTTTTGGAAGGGTTAACTAGAATAGGATTGATTGATGTTTGTTGCACTCGTATATGCATTTCCCTGTGTGCGATTATTCATGTTCCTGTTTTCTGCTGGTTTAGGCAATGCTAGACTGGGATAGGGTTTCTGAGTTGTGATTTCCTATGAGTACTAGGTTGCGGTTGAACCAGTACAATTGCAACGGAGACGTGGAACGCCTAGGTGGTCTTTTTGATTGTGTACCGTGGGAGTTTAGCACTGTGTGCGAGTGAGGGCTTTTGCCCTGTGCCACCCAACACTGTGCTATCTCATTTGCTTGACTTTGAGAGGATCGCCAGGAGAGAACCAGATACTAGTGATCTGGATCTCTCAAGAGAGCATCCCGTCAATTACCGTAATTTGGCCGCACAGTCTTAAGGACCTCGCTAGGCTACGAGCCGCTTGCTCAGCCATTGTCTCTTAACCTTAGATATCCCAGCTAGACTTTGCTCGACCAGCGGATACCAGTATAGTATTGAAGCTTCTCCTTATGTATATTATTGTTTAAGCACTATTGATTTCATGCGTGGCACGCTTAGCTACTTCAGAGATTAGTGGCCCACGAGCACAATCTTAGTAGGCTATTGCCAGTGCATTGTCGGAGTACTTCTTCTTAATGTTTGCCATATCCTATTGCTTATTCTTATAATTCTTCTTATGTCAATTTAAAGCCTTTAATTACCAGTGAGTTATTCATTAAATTGCTGTTCAAAATCCGATACTTACTTCTTATGAGTATTCGAGAAGCATCTAACTTATCAGAAGATTCCTTGCTTGATGCTCGAGGACTATTGTTTAACGTAACGTAATAGTGCCGATCCGAAGTAGAGGGTGGAGGACTTCTTAAGTTCTTAGTTCAAGGGTGGATTACTTCGGCTTCGGCCAACACTATTCTTTAGTGTTGTAGTACTTTCTTCTTTGTTTGATTGTTGACCAGACTAGATAACTCCCGTCTTGCTATTAGTCTGTTGTGTGAAACGCTAGTACCGAGTTCTTGTATACCCCGTTATAGCAGATAGAACTCTGGAGGGTAGTGGCGTTTTTTGTTCGGCTGGCAGTACTCTGGGGTTGGGATCGTGTGTTTCCGTTGTGGCAGCGAGCCATACTCGAGTCCTGTGTAAGAGCCCTAGTGTACCCGAGTGCCCGGTCGTAACACACCCTAAAAACTAAGATAATTAACATTGAATTGACAAAATAATAATTTCTCAAAAACTATTTTCTGAGATTGGACACTAAAGTGATTTGGTCTTGTATGGTGGAGACACACAACGGGATTTAGAGCCTCTATAACTGGGCTATCTACACGAGAGGTAGACATATAATACAGCTAAAATCACCCTAAAAACTAAGATAATTAACATTGAATTGACAAAATAATAATTTCTCAAAAACTATTTTCTGAGATTGGACACTAAAGTGATTTGGTCTTGTATGGTGGAGACACAAAACGGGATTTAGAGCCTCTATAACTGGGCTATCTACACGAGAGGTAGACATATAATACAGCTAAAATCACCCTAAAAACTAAGATAATTAACATTGAATTGCCAAAATAATAATTTCTCAAAAACTATTTTCTGAGATTGGACACTAAAGTGATTTGGTCTTGTATGGTGGAGACACAAAACGGGATTTAGAGCCTCTATAACTGGGCTATCTACACGAGAGGTAGACATATAATACAGCTAAAATCACCCTAAAAACTAAGATAATTAACATTGAATTGACAAAATAATAATTTCTCAAAAACTATTTTCTGAGATTGGACACTAAAGTGATTTGGTCTTGTATGGTGGAGACACAAAACGGGATTTAGAGCCTCTATAACTGGGCTATCTACACGAGAGGTAGACATATAATACAGCTAAAATCACCCTAAAAACTAAGATAATTAACATTGAATTGACAAAATAATAATTTCTCAAAAACTATTTTCTGAGATTGGACACTAAAGTGATTTGGTCTTGTATGGTGGAGACACAAAACGGGATTTAGAGCCTCTATAACTGGGCTATCTACACGAGAGGTAGACATATAATACAGCTAAAATCACCCTAAAAACTAAG
>JBAKBP010034721.1:0-20385 GCA_037953745.1 Lithodes maja | reverse complement strand
GGAAGCTAGCCAACGTAACACCGATATTCAAAAAAGGCAGCAAATCCCTATCCAGTAACTATCGTCCAATTAGCTTAACCTCTGTTGTATGTAAAATGCTAGAAACGGTCATAAGAGACAGACTCGTAAATCACTTAGAGGAAAATAACATACTTAAAGATACTCAACACGGCTTTCGTAAAAAACGTTCCTGTTTAACAAACCTCTTAGACTTCTTCCACGATATCCTCAACCTCTACGATGAGAGTAAAGCTGTAGATATTATATACCTTGATTTTCAAAAGGCCTTTGACAAAGTTCCCCACAAACGTTTACTGCTAAAACTAAAAGCGCATGGAATACAAGACAGTGTGTTGAAATGGATAGAAAATTGGCTCAGCGACAGAAAGCAAAGAGTAGTCATAAACGGTAAGGCATCAAAATGGACCAATGTAAGTAGCGGGGTACCCCAGGGATCGGTACTAAGACCAATTCTCTTTCTAATTTACATCAACGACATAGATGAGGGTCTCACCTGTACAATCTCAAAATTTGCTGACGATACAAAAATTGCAAATAGCGTACTCTCAAAAGAACAAGTTGACGATATGCAACACAATCTAGATAAATTGTCATGTTGGGCCCAAATTTTGGCAAATGAGTTTCAATGCGGATAAATGTAAAGTACTACATATCGGATACCTAAATGAGAAAGCAAACTATTCGATGAATGGCACTCAGCTTAAGAATGTAAACAGAGAAACCGATCTGGGAGTAACAATATCGAGTAACCTAAAACCGAGTCAACAATGTTCAGAAGTTGTTAAGAAGGCAAACAAAATAATTGGCTTTATAGGCAGGTCATTTGAGCATAAATCCAAAGAAGTTATCCTAACCCTTTACAATTCCTTAGTCCGCCCTCTTCTGGAATACTGCGTTCAATCCTGGTGCCCTTATTACCAAAAAGATATAAACAAGCTAGAACGAGTTCAACGTAGAGTTACCAAAATGATACCTAGCCTAAAGAACAAACCATACGAAGAGCGTCTTAGAGAATTAAATCTATTTCCTTTAACCCAGCGCAGATTAAGAGGCGACTTAATTCAAGTGTTCAAAATCATCAAAGGCATCGACAATATGAACTGTAGTAAGTACTTCACTATCGACCAATCTAATTACACGCGGGGAAACGGTTGCAAAATTATTGGTAAATCTTTTAACTCGCACGAATCTAAGAATTTCTTCTTCAATCGAGTTGTCAACTTGTGGAATGGGCTTCCCCGAAACGTTATAGACTGCATCACCGTTGATTCATTTAAACTCCGCCTAGACAAATATCTCGCATCAAACCCGCGACTGACTGCGTTTGTAAATGAATAACTTTATTTTATACCCCCTCAGTTACTAACCCATCTGTCCCCTACTAACTTCCTAATCCTGCCACGGACATTAGTTCCAGGGCAGTAATTTCCTTTCCAATGTTCCCTTACCCACTCTAAACCACTGTTTGGACACTTGATCCTCAGTGTTTTGGAGGACAAGCAACCTAGAAGGGTCACTGGATCTGTTGTTGCTTGATTTCCTTTGTACTCCTTTGTACTCCTTTGTACTCCTCTCGCCCCGCGCCCCCTCCCTTACGCTTCCAAGCTCAGCACACAACTGACAACACCAACCAATCACAGCCACCCACAGCCAACAACCAACCACCGATAAGATTTAGTGCCCGTCTCGCGAATAGACTGCTTTCCACCAATGAACAGCCACCACACACCCAGTAGCTCCGCCCACCTCCCTCTACTTGATCCTCGAATTTTGTATAAATATGATGCTTTGTCCCTATTCTAATCATTACCTCTCCATTCCCTGAAGATGCAAGATGTTTACTTGTGAAACGTTGGATCCACCATGAATTTTGCTAACCTTTTGTACCTCATCTCTGAACCCCAGAGGAAAATTGTTAGAACTATTGAAAGCTGTAACAATAAAATCCTGAATGCTGAAACTGCTATTGCTTTTAACCTCGTCTGTTTAAAAGAGAATATATATATATATATATATGTAATAGCCAGGGCTAGGATTCGATTCTCTACAGGCAGGAGGTCTATCACCTTTACCACTGCGATGGTAAAAAGGAGATATCTAGTACTTCTACCTGTGTTTCTCCCCAACCACACTCAAGTGGGGGATAGACAGTCTTTTAATCGAAATCCGGCTCCCTTAAGCATGACAAGTTGTTTATTTGATGACAAATATAATAGCCAGGGCTAGGATTCGAACCTCTACAGGCAGGAGGTCTATCACCTTTACCACTGCGATGGTTCAAACCACGTGAATCGCATTCTGTGCCTCAGAGGATTAATATGTGTATTAGCAGGTCAAACTTCTGGAATAGACCATCAAAGTATCCCTCACAAGAGCTCCTTGGAGACAAATATGTTAATATGTGAACGGACAATGGCTATGGAGCGTAACTCGCCAGGCGAACCTGTAGTGTTATGCATTATTCATGAGTGATATGGGATGGAAAGTACTTCAGAGCACTGCTTTATACCTACCACAGTTCCTTAGAGACGATCGTGTAGACCTGTGGGTAGGGTAGGCCACAGAACCCTGAAGCATGAACCAGTGTGTAGCTCCCCATGTGGGCCCATACCAACCAATCACTGGGTCTCAGGTCCTCTGGTAACATCACCCCCTCGGCTAACAGGTCAACCGGGGAACAGCTCTGGCCCCACACCGTACACTCCACCTCGTCGGCATTGCTTCTCTGTACAAGTAAGATAAAAAAAAAAAAAAGGAAAAGTGGGGATTGGGCCTGAGTAGATCGATAGATATAGACAAGTAAGATATGTACAATCACTCATAAAAATTCGACTGTATTTACAGTAGGTGTAATCTCTGTTCAATTGTCCTTTGATGCCTACAAGGAAATTTATATTATGAATGCTAGAACCCTAAAAGATTTCCCACACATTAAATTTGTGAAAGTAGCCTAGACCATTAGGAGGACATGCAAAACGATGTATAAATAAAAATAGATAATGTTGTCATTGCTTACTTTTAAAACTTTCGGTGGCTCAAATTTTTCTCCCAGGGGGGCCCAGCAAAACGATGTATAAATGCTGTCGTTGATGAAGTACTGGATGGAGGTTTTGGAGGAGGAGGAGGAGGATGAAGAAGAGGAAGAGGAGGAGGAGGGGGAGGAAGCAGCCACCACCCTCCTGCCAGTGACGGTGGTAGCCAGGGTGAACGCAGTGGTTGGCACGAAGGTCCCAGGTTCTCCGATTACCTGCACGAAAATCACATGGATGGCATAATTAAGTTAGATTGGTATTAATTTTATTCTGGCTATCATAAAGTGATGTGAATAATCAAGTTTATGTTATGGTATGTGCAATTCACTATTTGTAAATATTTCATACTGAAGATGTGAATACATTAGGAGGGTATGGGTGGGAAAAATAGTCAGCCAGTCAGTCAGTAAACTTCCCTCTCTCCCACAAGGGGCAAGGAGGATCAGCAAGAGACACAAGAAAGGAAAAAGAGCTGACAGGAGAAGAACACATTGTAACAGTTCGCCCACAAAAAGCAAGCACGCAAGCATTCAGAAGCACCAATACTTGTTTGCTTGCTTTTTGAGGACAAACTGTTACAGGCATAAGTGTATATTTGATCTGATTATATTTTAAGTTATAGAGAGCATATTTTCAAAGTGACTGACAAATTGTAGATCACTAAAATTATATATGAGGGTTACGTTAGCATGGGAAGACGAACATAGGAGAGAACATAGAGAAGAGTAAAACAAATGCTCAGGTTGGAAGGATCTCCCTCTCCTTACCTTGATATCGTTGTCTGGAAAATATCGTTCCAGTGCCGTGTTGACCTGACTAGCCATATCGTCCATCAGTTGGTCATCAGCGCTGGGAAAACCGCCGCCAATGTCGAGTAGACAAGGTTTGAACCCGATTTGTCGAGCCCTGTCAAACACCTTGCAAACAATCAAACACTTGGGTTAGTTTAATAGAAACTCTTGATGATAATTACTTATACATGCTGGAATTATCATAGTGAATTTGATTAGGTGCCTTACATAGTACAGTTTATTAAGGAGAGATGGGTAATTTTTCTGGTCGCCCTTCTTCCTCATGTTTAGTCCCATTAGTTTTTTTCAGATTTTAATGAGAGTTGAATGTTTGTTATACATAAGAAACATTACACTAACAATAATTAACTGTAAGAATATATATATACAACATTCATCAACTTCATGATCATCGTAATTATACTGTCAGTCAAATTAGTATTGATATATCTAACTAATTTATGTTTAAGTCTTGTATACGAATGCTTGACCATAGTCTATTCATTATAACTAGGACAAAAATCTTTACCTCTAGCTTCTGTATCTCAAAAATGGCTAGAGCAAATGGGCTGTAAATTTCCTCACCTATTCCCTGGCTGTCTCTTCCCAAATGTAACCAATATTAGCTCAATTACCCAAGTTCGTTTTTAGTTACAGAGGTTAGCGGTCAAGAGTTTTGCCCTTATTATAATGGCTGGACTATAACAGGGCATTATAATCAAACTGTCCTGCAAGATTGTAAATACACATTAGCATAATGACATCAGAATTCTAAGGTTCAAGGATCATGGAATATATTCATGGACCATTCAAGGAACGGTGTGGTGTATACCGTTGTATACAGTTGTACAGGTGTATACAGGTGTATACAGTTGGTAAATGTGTTTTATTTGATTATTATTATATATTTGCATCATATTGTCTTGGGTCCATGAATGTTAATGATACATTATATATTTGAATAGGTTCCAATATGTATATCAATATTCACTGCCATATTGTAAAACTGAAATTACCTCCAGGAAAGTTTTCTCTAGTTAGCCCTAAAATCCTGTAGTTTTCTATGGACTGTGCTTTAAAAGAAGACGGGTTTGGAAGGCTAACGTAGCTAATTGTTAAAATGTATTTATTTATTTTGTATTTATATTTTTTGAATGGATAGTGGCTCTGTCTACGGATCTGCTAGCTACATTTTGAATCCATGTTGAGTAGCTGGCGCCCAATTCACTCAACTGATCTAAAATGTTTGGTTTGTATAAAGGAGCTTGATAAACATGTTATTGACTGTGTTGGTGGTGTAATGGTTTAGATGCCTATGTTCTGGGTGTGGTGTCCCGAGTTCGAATCCCGGGAGGACCATATGCTTTCGTTAGGTTATTCAAGTGCATTGGGGATTGTAATTGATGATTAATGTTAAGAACGGGGTGTTGCTTAATTGTCCGATTGTTCCAGTTTGGGCAACACACCAATGAGCTCCTTGGTAAGCACCGCATAGAGAACACCGTCACAGTATACCATTATACCTTTTTCATTGATATAATGAAGCTCTAGGCAAAATGTTGTCAATAAATTGGTCCTCCTTAAATTATTTGTGTATTCTTTACATTAATTTTTCAAACTAAATCACCTTCTTTGACTCAGAAATGGCCTTATAGTAGATTGGTGGAGTCATTGATGAGCTACCAACATGGAAGGCTACACCGACCACCTCCAGGCCCAGCGACCATGCCTCCTCCAACAACACTGTGGTCTCACCCAACACCACACCGAACTTCACCCCCAGACTGTACTTGGCATCCGGGTCGTCACATCGCAACCGCAACAACAGTCTTAAAGGTAACAAAACAAAGTAAATAGTACAGTATGAGATTATTTTTTCACGGCATGGCCGAGTGGTCAACACCATGAAAAATCAATCTGATGAGCCATGATCGAAATCATGGCGACGTTAGAAACATTTATCCATGTGCGTCACGTGTGCTCGTAAGACAAACTACATAATAATGAAATCTAGCTTGCTAGGTGAAAATTTTGTATGAACATCATTTGCTCCTATGTGGGTGGCTTCAGGTGAAAAATATATGTAATTTTACTCTGAAAATATGGGGCCTTATATCTGGGTAAGGAAAAATGTCCTTCAGAAAAATAATCAGTCTGTAGGACGTCACCGGTATTGTATGGGATAAAAAAAAATTGAATAACTCACTTAGCTTGTGGATGGTATTGTTTGATCTTGTGCAGTTCATCCAGACTATCGAAGGTCACAAGGTCAACGTTGTGATCCTGAGCATACTGAAGGTCCGGGACGGTCTTGTGTGTCTGGGCCAGGATGATCCGGGACCCTGGCGACCCCAAACTCATAACCGTGCCCATTTCCATCTAAAGTTGATATATATATATATATATATATATATATATATATATATATATATATATATATTGTTACGTATCTTGATCCTCAAGTGGTTAACTTGATGAATCTAGATAGCACAGAGATATATATTAAGGTATCAGTCAGCTGAAGGCAAAACAAAAGTAAAATCTAATAAAATTATTTCCTGTTGTTGCTTCCTTTCCTTTTGGATCTTAGGACTTAGTATCCTTTATTGACTGATACTCTTTAATTATGAAAAATACTGAAACTAATTAGAGTCATGTAGTATTTATAAAGAATTATTATTTAACCGAAGCTTAGTAGGCTATGGTTATGAACCGAAGAAGTATATCTAAAGAAGGACTATTAATTCTATAAAAAGTCTTGAAAGATAAATATTAAAGTAAGAATATTTCCGTCTCTTACCCTTTTTGAAATGAATAGATAGGTTTCTTATAATTATGTCCTTTTATTTATATTTAATGTAATTATTCTTGGTTCTTGTCTTACTTTAACAGTATTATATTATTATTATCATCAGGATTTATATCAAAGTCACATAAAAAGTTAGATATATATTTAATAATTAGTTAAATGTATTTCTTAACCACGTAACATTGAGGTTTGATTATGAGTAAATTAAGTTACAGGATCGCTTCATAGATTCGATTCAGGTCTCACTCAAATAATATGAAAAGCAAAAATAATATTTTGAAGCTAAAAGAATTTTCTTCAGCTTAGGAAATCACTAGAAGTAACATTGAAACAGCCACGTTAGTCTAAGGCGATATTACTAATAAGAGACAATAGCATCACCGTACTAAGCACCATTAACCCGGGAGCTGCCGGGAGACTCTTAAGAGTTCCCCCGGCGGACTGCGGGAAGACTCTTGAGAGTAAGTAAAATAAAAAATCAACTTTTGACATAAAAAAAAAAAATAATAATTTATTTTTATTTTTGTATTTTTTTATTTTTTTTGGCCCCTGGGCCATGCAAAATCTCAGTCCTCTACCTCCCCTCCTTCCCCACTTTCCTCCTCTCCTTCAGTTATCACCTATTTTCCCTATTATTCCCTTATTCTGAGGTATATTTTCGTGCTAACATTAGCGAGTTGCAAGCAGGGTGTTGTCATCACTGATGGCAAGCGAGTGCAAGAGAGAGAGTATCGATCGACTGTGTCTCAGTGGCCTTGGGGGAAATTGGCGGGAAAGCAGTTTGCCTCACCCATACATTATACAACTCGCGGGCTATATCTCCGATTTTGACCATCCAAACGCTGTTTTCACTCGTTTTATTGTTGTTTCAGGTTAATACCTTTATAATCAACCCATAATAGGCGCATATGGATAATTATTAATGCTATTAATGGTACATTGAATATTTTAGTGACGGAAACACCTCAAATACGTCAGCACAGGGGGACGTTTTCAATTACCCCCATGCGCACTTGTTAGGTTAAGCAATGTAAGCTTAATTCAAAGAAAATGAAAGAACTCGTAAGTATTAATCTAAAACAATAGTATTACTTTCATCATAACCCAATTACTTAAAGAGTTGCTTTAGTCCACAAGTTAGTCAACTAAAATAGTTAAGTACATAATAATAGCGTTAACGTTAATTCCCAATCAAATAGTTAAGTACATAAATAGTAGCGTTAACGTTAATTCGCAATCAAATAGTTAAGCACATAATAGTAGCGTTAACGTTAATTCCCAATCACATATCTCACTAACCAACATAACGTAAGTGTTTACACCGAACACACTTAACACACACTTATATAATCTGACTGACAGTCACAATCCCATTATAATACTTCACCCCGTCTTCCTCCAGCTGCAAGTTCACCTTCCCCAACTCCAAATGAGACTGATTTGAATGCCCACTACTCGGGTCTTATATACTAAACAATGATGGTGTAGGAACGAATCAGGAGGCGAGTGTTGGTGCTCGCCCCTATCATAGCTCCTCGAGTTGCATAGCAGGTGCGTCGTCCAATGGGGGCTCCTGGCGTCGATCATACGTCATAGCGTCGGGTCATCGAAGTAGTTTGCAGGGTCCCCTATGACGCACGCAGGTGTGAAGGCTTGTTTGCTTGTATGCGGACGAGCTGGTTTCCCACTCGCTGGTTCGCTCGCTAGTCTGCTTCGCCGCTTGGGTAGTTTGACACTCCTTCAACTCTAATTCTCACTCTTAAATTAACATACAAGACTCCGTTTGTCAGAATATATACAGGTATATATATATATATATATATATACAGTATATAATATGATAATACTTACTTCACTGTCGATCACTATAAAGATTCTTGAAGAATGTGTGATTTTAACTGGGCTACCCCTTCTATACCGGCGACGTTGTTATAATTATATTCTGGTTACTATTAGATGATTTTATTCAGTTTAAAAAGGCTTTCAGTAACTAACAGGCTTCGAGCTATCTCACTTAACTCTTTACTACCACAGATCCTTCTTAAACTGTAATAAATCGTCTAAATATTGCTAAAATATGATAAAAAAGACGTCACTGGTATAGAAGGGGTTAATTGCGAATAAAATATGAATGCACAATATTATAGTATTCCATGATTGATGCACATGATTCAGAATTAAATGTCATCAACGTACTTATTTCATATTGTTTCACCAACCAACTTTACTTCTAAACTCAATTAATGAAATCAACAAATACATGTGGCACTCCAAGGATAATAATAATAATAATAATAATATTTATTCAGTTAGCAATTTACAGAGTTGGTACCACATAGTATGTTACAAATATGACCAGCTCTGCATAATTCCAACTAAGGATAGCCTAATAAAGCCGTTAGGCGCATTTCCATTGGGGATCCGCCCGATACTTAGATGCTCGTAAATTTGTAGGCTCACCGGGATAAAGATGAGACCTTAACCTAACAAGTGCGCATGGGGGTAATTGGAAACGTCCCCCTGTGCTGACGTATTTGAGGTGTTTCCGTCACTAAAATATTCATTGTACCATTAATAGCATTAATACTTATCCATATGCGCCTATTATGGGTTGATTATAAAGGTATTAACCTGAAACAACAATAAAACGAGTGAAAACAGCGTTTGGATGGTCAAAATCGGAGATATAGCCCGCGAGTTGTATAATGAATGGGTGAGGCAACCTGCTTTCCCGCCAATTTCCCCCAAGGCCACTGAGACACAGTCGATCGATACTCTCTCTCTCTCTCTTGCACTCGCTTGCCATCAGTGATGACAACACCCTGCTTGCAACTCGCTAATGTTAGCACGAAAATATACCTCAGAATAAGGGAATAACAGGGAAAATAGGTGATAACTGAAGGAGAGGAGGAAAGTGGGGAAGGAGGGGAGGTAGAGGACTGAGATTTTGCATGGCCCAGGGGCCAAAAAAAAATAAAAAAATAAAAAAATAAAAATATATATATTTTTTTTTTTCGATGTCAAAAGTTGATTTTTTGTTTTACTTACTCTCAAGAGTCTCCCCGCAGTCCGCCGGGGGAACTCTTAAGAGTCTCCCAGCAGTTCCCGGGTTAAAGGAGTGAAATGTCTTAAAATCAATCACCACACTGTTGGGGCGATTATGGGTAGTCTATACAGACTAGTGTCGTTTTTTCATACTGGATAAGATGACCTAAATTTAATATTTGTTATTATGTGATTATATTCGGCTTACAAAATATATATAATACAAATCAGAGGGCTACTCAAGATAGTCCTTAGCAATTTGAATCACTTTGATACTTCTAAAACTGCATTCAATCGTCTACAGCGAGAATAAAATATAAAGTTCACCCTCATTGACTGAAAGGATTAAAATATCATCATACCTGAGAGGAACAATCAAATCCAACATCCAACGATATCAATAACTCCAACAAGGGTCCAAAGTTGTTGCATTTCATTGCTGCAAGAAATAATTAATGATGCGATTAGTCTATATATGCAGATACTTTCACTTTGTGATTAATGTATAGTGAACTAGAGACATCGAGGCTACTCCGCCAGGTCAAGATATTAAGTTGTGCTATTTATGTGTGTCGGTTACCTATATATAAATAAACTATGTGTTGTGTTCATTTCTTATGTTTTCATCTCCATTCAAGTATCGATTATAAGGGCCATAATAATATTGGCACTATATTATGTATGCATGTATAATGTTATATATTGCTTATTTACATTATTAACGCTTGTTTAGCGGTGCCCGACTTAAGGCGGTCAAGAGAACCAAGGACTAACTGGCGGGGCCCAACTTAAGTCCAATGCGATGTTGAGCACATAATTGGCTCTGAGAGAGAGTCCGAGCGGTGGGAGCAGCGCGGTTGGGCTCTCACCGTTCGGCATGGCACCCGTACCGCGACTGGTCCCTCCTCCACACACATCCACATCCACTGCCTCCCTAGACAGGGAATTATTTAAGGAAATTAACGTATTTTAGGGTTTTTGTACTCGCGTTGCAACATTGTTGCAAGACAACCCGTGGTCGTGCAAGGATGGTTCAGGTGTCATTGGAAAGCTCAATTATCGCCCTTCCACGGATACATAATTGTATTACGCTCTGGCTCTTCTTTATGCATGAAAAAGAGCATGGAATGAAGCTCGTTTAGGGTAAATCTGCCCGCTTGGCAGGTAGTAGATGTTAGCAAACTAGCCGCTCGTTGAGTGTTAATTCATTGTCCATTTTTACATTTTGAAATAGGACGAGCTATTTGTAAGGTTCTATGATACATGGGTATATACAGGCTGTAACCACTATTTATCAAGAGTTTCAAAATATATTTATTAAGGAAAATTTCAGTAACAGCAAATATTTAGTTTTCGGGGCATTATAGGTACACAGTCCCACCCCTACTCTGTGCAACTCTTCAACCAAAGAGTGAAACGTTCTCAACCTGTCTTCTATTCAACAGCTGAGCTCTGGAACTCTCTCCTAGAATCAGTCTTTCCCTCTTCCTATGACTAAAATTGCTTCAAACTCTGTGTGTTCAGGCATTTTGGCTCTGTCACTCTTTCAACTTTGGGGGAAGCACTCGCCACTGGCAATTCTACCTTTTCTCTCCCTCACTCACATTGAACAAAAAAACCTGACCGAATGATATAGAGACCAGCCTCAATAGGATTAAAAGATACTACAAGCCTGTGCCTGCAACACCATCCAGGGTAATATGTATGACTAACCATAGAACATAGTGACTCTGGGCAGCAAGCGACGCCACTGCTCAACCCTCATCACTACTTCATCCATGTCAAACACGTAGAAGGCATCAAGGGATTTCTGGAAAAAATAAGGATTGTATATGCACAGTATTAGTTATTGATAATATATATATATATATATATATATATATATATATATATATATATATATTTACATATCGTCTAATTTCTCTTTTTTCTTGTATCTCTAATGTTTTTTAATCTATTTATATTTCAAAATTTCTTAAGGATTTTTCTTTCCAAAATCTACTTTTAGTTTTCCAGTACAGCTTCCTTAAAAGCCACTCTACTGGTGATCTCCTTACTTATCTTACTAACTCTTAGTCATCCTCGTTTCGATACTTCGGTGAGACCTTTTCCATTGTGCTAGACATATCGAAAGCCTTCGATAGAGTCTGGCACAAATCTATATTTTCTAAACTACCCTCCTTTGGTTTCTATCCCTCTATCTATGCGTTTATCTCAAATTTCCTTTCTGGCCATTTCAAAGCTGCGGTTGTGGACGGCCATCGCTCACTTTCTCAACCTATCAACTTCGGTGTTCATCAGGGCTGTGTCTTGTCTCCAGTTCTCTTTCTAATATTCATTAATGATCTTCTCGATTCTCTATACCTCTATCCCTATCCACTTATATGCTGATGACTCTACCTTACACTATTCAACTAGTTTTTCACAACAAACCAGCATGCAATCATTCCAAAACTCACGTAACAGGGCCTTGGCACGCCTATCTTCTGATCTCTCTACTATTATTATTAATTATTAATTTGTCTACTCGTAACAACCTTCTAGAAGACTATCACTTACTCTTCAACAACATACAAATTTACCCTTCATCTTCTCTTAATATTCTTGGTGTCTTTTTTTCTGATCTCTCTTGGAAAGACTATGTTACCACTGTTGCTAAACAGCTTCCCAGAAGCTGGGTGTGCGCAACTGGGTGTGTGTCCATGTATTGAATATTGTTCGCATGTGTGGGTAGGATCCTCTCACACAGCACTTTTAGTCTAGGGGGTGGTGGGTGTGGGGGAGGTGGTGACTCGAGACAGAGCCACATCCACATCTATCTATCTATCTATCTATCTATATGCTCAGGCCCAATCCCCATTTTGGGGGTAGCCGACTCAAGACAGAGCAAGAACAGGGAAAACACAAAAACAACATAAAACAAAAAAATAAACACAGATAAAAAACACAAACTCTCACACATCCACATAGACAATAAAATATGAATATTGGAAAATTCACTGCAAACCGACTTTCACACTATAGCCTTCGGATTTCCTTACCTTGGTTTGAGCGATGTTAGCTAGCACTGTCATAGCGCTGCTCCCCTTCCCAATGATCCACAGACCAGCTTGCCTCACTGCACTCATGTTCTGTTTAGGGGGAGATGGGCATATTTATTAGCTCATTTATGGGATTCGAACCTGGGTTACCACATACAGATCTTAAACACTCAAACCATTACACCATCAAGACAGTTAAACGTTAAATACATTATTACGAATTTACATCCATTATCGAATGCTGGATATCAATCTCATCATGTATTTATATAAAAAATCATATTATTTAAGAATATCAACACAAATGGAAAACGTCAAACATCCATGGAGTGCAGTGAGTGACAGTACAGTCGGCCAAATAAGTCATGTCCCGTTACCAAATATATTTTGATCAATATTTGGTATCAGCAATATCTGAACACAATTTCTTCATTTTGAGTGAGATATACAAACATGTTCCTACACTTATCCACCCTATTCAACATCTGACAGACATTAATACAGCGCAGAGCGAACCAAAGTAGTAGTTAAAATGCCATTTCCGTTTTTACATACGTAGACTTTATTGAAAAAAGCCCCTGCCAGAAGAAAAAACACTGCCATTTCCGTTTTTACATCCGTAGACTTTATTGAAAAGCCCCTGCCAGAAAGAAAAAAAAATGACATTTTCGTGTTTACATCCGTAGCCTTTATTGAAATAGCCCCTGCCATTTCCGTTTTTGCATTCGTAGACTTTATTGAAAAAGCCCCTGCCAGAATAAAAACCTGCCATTTACTTTTTACGTTCGTAGACTTTATTGGTGAAATTCCTCTGCCATTTTGGTTTTTACATCCGTAGAGTTTATGGATTAATGTCAATGACATAATGTTTTTTACGCTATTAGAGTTTATGAACAAAAAGGGGGGTACCAGTTAGGGGTAACCTAACCGGAGGGAGCCTGCTCCAGAGTGGAGAAGTGTCCAAAATAGCGACGGTTGTCCGGTAGTGGTGGAAAAGGTGACCTACCTGAGTGGGCAGGGCATCTGATAAATCAGTCCTCGTGGGAATTATAAAAGGCAAATACTGTCACTGACTAACTTTCATACATCCTTACTATTTTAAATATGACCGTCTCTCTCTCTCTCTTTCTTGCTCGCTCGCTCGCTCGCTTGCTCGCTCTCTCTCTCTCTCTCTCTCTCTCTCTCTCTCTCTCTCTCTCTCTCTCTCTCTCTCTCTCTCTCTCTCTCTTTCCATCTCTCTCATTGTACACACACACACACACGGTGCACCGCCCACTTCTCTGGACCTCATTCGTGATCAAGTGTCAAGATAAACAAAAAATCAAAAAACTAACCTAACCTAACCTAGCCTAGTCTAACCTAGCCTAACCCTTTCTCTCTCTCTCTCCCTAACCTAACCTAACCTAACCTAGCCTAGCCTAGCCTAGCCTAGCCTAGCCTAACCTAACCTAACCTAGCCTAGCCTAGCCTAGCCTAACCCTTTCTCTCTCTCTTTCATCATATTTTTTCCACGCTATTCTTAGAGTTCAGATTTAAAGATACCAAGCCACTTGATTTCACCCATCTCCGTACCAAATATACTTTTGGGTAAGCTGCTCCCGTAAATCAATCGACTATCTATATCTATATCGCTATATATATCGGTCAGACAGGGACCCCTCACTAGTTTTTTTCTCTCTCTCTTTCTCTCTCTTTCATCATACATTCGGATCACCTGCTTCCATAAATCAATCGGCTATCTATATCTATATCTCTATCTATATCGGTCAGACAGCGACCCCTCAGTAGTCTCTCTCTCTCTCTCTTTCATCATAATGTTGTCCAACCACCTAACCTAACCTAGCCTAGGCGAGAACATGTGACTACCTGTTATATATAGTCATGCAGCCCACCCGTGTGAACCCTAAAACATATATAAACACCCCCATATATATGCATTCAAACCTCGTAAAGGTATTAGTTAAATAGAAACCAACATGACGGAAGCATTTACCTCCGATGCTCTCGACATATTCAAACACCCCGCCGCTCGCATAATAGTAGCGGGATACAGCAATTCCGGCAAATCTGAACTCGTCAAGAAGCTTATATCCAAGCATCATAATAAATTTAAAAAGATTGTTATATGCGGTCTTCTCTCGCACCCCCTACAGCATGATAGAGAAATAGGACCTAAGGTAACCGTATCTCCAGAAATAGTGAACCCTATAAGCGATGAGGATATTTACGATCAAAGAGGAACCTTATTCATCCTTGACGATCTATTCATCGAAGCTGTAAAGAATAAAGTAGTCGTTGACGCTTTTACCCGCGGTCGGCATAATAACATTTCATGCATCTTCATAACCCAAAACCTGTACATGGGCGGTAAACATGCGAGGAATATTAGTCTCAACTGTTCTCACTTCCTATTACTGAGTGACTTATTGCAAATACAACTACTTGGAAGGCAAATATTCGGCAAAGACCGAGCCAGCGATTTTGTTGAAATATACAAATCTGCCGTTTTCTCTAAACCCTTTGGCTATCTCCTCGTTGACTTAGGTATAAATACTCCCGAACCCCTGCAATTCCGCACAAATATAGTAGGTGAACCACCCTGTGAACGTGTATTCCAATGGTGAGTTCTAAGCATCGAGAGCTATTAAATGTTCTCTACGGTCGTCACGACCAGCCATACGGACTGTCTTCTCAAAAGAAACTATGGGATAAGGCTCGAGACATTGATCCTTCCATAAAACTGCAAGATGTGACGGGGTTTCTCAGGACCAGCAAAACCTACACTCTACATAAGCTACAGCCAAAGAAATTCCCCCGCCAGAAAGTTCTCTCCCCCAAACCCAAGATCATCATGGCTGCCGACTTAGCCGACGTAGCCGACGTGCGTCATTTAAAGAAAGGCAACGACAATATATCGTACCTGTTAGTATGCGTGGACGTCTTTTCCCGTTTCATGCAGGTCGTACCCTGTCCCAGGAAAGATGCGACTTCCATGCTAATGGCTGTTAAGAGGGTTATGGAAACTGATGAATCCAGGGGTGTGAGAAGATTGAACACTGATCTAGGCACCGAGTTTTATAATAAAAAAGTGAAGGAATATCTAACATCCCGCAAGATTAAGCTATATAGCGTTCATTCTAGTGAGCTTCCATCGCCGAACGAGCCATTCACACATTGAAATCCCGCATGTACCGCTTTATTACACTGCGGAATTCCCCCCGATATATTAACCACCTCCAGGACATGGTCAGTGCCTACAATAATTCCCCCCACTCTGGACTAAAAAAGGGATAAACCCCCCACAATCGTACATAATTTAACTCGACCATCTGACACTGCACGGCAATTCCATCTAATCTATAAAAAAAAACAGAAACCCCTCGGACGCATTAGTACCGAGCTAGCCGTTGGAGAGATTGTGCGTCTCGTGGGCAGCACTCGTTCATCCGCTTTCCATAAGGGATACACCCAGCAGAACACCCACGAGCTATTCCAAATTAGAGAAATAAAACACCAACATCAACCAAAAACCTATCACCTGGAAGACCTATCCGGCAAACCCATAGAGGGCATCTTCTATGGGTCAGAACTGGTGGCAAGTTTCTTGCCCGAGTCATTCGATATTAATATCCTGAGAACCCGCAAAAGCAAAGGGGAAAAACAATATTTTGTACATTGGGTTGGATATCCTACCTCCTTTGACAGATGGATTAATGCCTCTGACCTCGTGCCAAGATGAATAGTAAGCTAGCTTCCCCTACTCGGTGTACATAAAAAGTTTGTACGGCTACTTAAAAAACTTAACCCCAAGGAAAGGAAGAACCTCATTAAACAACTAGGACGCAAGCATTTAAATTGTATTTCTGAGATATTCTCCAACTTTCTAAAGAAACATCTCACCCTGAATAGTAAAATTATAAGAAAGCTACAACACCATCGTGAGGATATACGAGCCGTTGCCCGGAAGAAAACATCTCTGGCCAAAAAGAGATTAATTCTAACTAGTAAGGCTGGGGGTAATATATTAGCCGCCCTTCTCCCTGCAGTTGCTGGTCTACTTTCAAAACGGTTCTCATAATGCGTAGCTATTATCTCCTCCCCGAATCCACAGCCAAGCGTGTTTTAACAAGCATCGAGGGTTCCCCTACACCGCCCTCCCCCTCCCCCTCCTCTGGACAACACGTTCCAGCAAGCTCGTCCTCCCGCCTCCCCCCACAGCCCGGTCCTAAGACCCTCCCGAGGAAAGAGAGAAAGAAATCAACGCCGTGTTCACGTAATAACAAGAAATCAACGAGGGCTATGCGCAAAACAAAACTCCCACCACCCGTGCTAATGAAAGCCACTTCTGTAATGGGGAATGCTTCCAAAAATCCCAGTCTAGCACATCTTCTGCCCGCCCACGTAAAATATAATGAAACACCATACGCTTTAGGGCTTCTGGAGCGAGTTAAAAACAACCCCTTAATTAGATGGGACAAGGATGGATGGCTACTGGACTCAGCTAGCAACAACAATGTTCTAGACATTGTGGGGGTACTCTCGGCTAAGGGGGGTACGCCGTCCAAAGCCCAGCGTGATGACGTAGATCTAATTATTAGAGCAACGGGTCTTCATCCCTCTCATATTGTAAACACTCAGATCAAAAAGCAATATGGTGGAGGTATAAAATACCCGCACTGGCAACCCGCGGGTGGGTCTCCTATTGAACCATCGTGAGTCCCACTTTCCGGGGGGTTGCCCATTAAACTAATAGCCGGCAACCCCGCGCCAACCGCTCGTGGGGGTATTAAAGCCCGCCGAGGCAGCCCAGACCAGTCATACTCTCTTACCCCAACTGTGAGCCAACTACGGCAGTTCCAGACGACAAGACCTCCACCCACCGCAATAGCTTCCTAGATGGCCAATCAACACCTCGAGAAATGGACGTAGTGGACACCCCCTCACGTTGGGGGAGAGTGGTAATGGCTTCATCGATTGTGACTGGCGGTGGGGCTCAGGACGTTGCCCAGCCCAAACGCGAGAAGGAGGAGTGTCCTTCCCTCTACTCTCTCTTGGAGGAAGAGGAGGCCCGTGGAGAAAGCGATGCTTACTCGCTCAGCTACCAGGAAGGGGTTCCCAGTGACTCCCGCTATCGTAACGATAAAACCATCATTGCCGATGTTCACAACTGCACGGCTTGTCGGGAGACCTCCGGCTTCGCTGCGCTTCTATACCGAACGTATCCGTATAGTAACCTATACGCTGAAAGAGTGTCTATATATCGGCTAAACCGATGCTGCTGGCAAGACAGGGGTGTGCCTGGGAGTGTTATAATTCGCAAGTCCCCCGATCCTAGTCTTCCCCATGTTGCTTGTCTTCTAGCTCAATACGCTCCCGGTAAGATGCTGGAGCTCAATGAGATTAACCAGAAGTACCTACTCAGTTCTCGCGACACCCAATTCATACAAGGGTTAAAGCAGGACTGCCACCAGGATCGTGTTAAAATTTGTAATGTCTGTGTTACTAAACTCGTCGATTGGGCTATTCAACATGAGATGACACGTATTGTATTCCCCTTCAAATGCGGTGCTGCGGGCCTCCCCTCTCACGTATGGGCGCAGGATTACCTGCCTATCCTAAACCATGCAGCCGGGAATCTTAGGACCCGCAATATATCCTGTGTCATCTTGGACAAGTGGTGGGTGGGGTTAACCACTGTGAATGACAACGCGGGGTTCACCCCGGGTAAGAGGAGGAGGGCAAATCGATCAACACCAACCCCAGGGAGGCGAGTGAGAAGAAGCTAAGGAACAGCGACGTGGATGAAGACTACGATGTTGCGACGCAAGACCCTCTCAATTCCTAATAATGCATGTATAATCTCCTTCAATGACTCTCTCTCTCTCTCTCTCTCTCTCTCTCTCTCTCTCTCTCTCTCTCTCTCTCTCTCTCTCTCTCTCTCTCTCTCTGTGTTAATGAATACCTAAGCATTACCTGTGTATTACTCTCCCCTCCATGTAGGTAGCTATAAATATAAAAAACGAGCCAACTTCGCATTAGTCCCTTGCAGCTCCAAGATGGAGTCACACCACATCTACGTTACAAGCGCTGCAGACAGTGTCATATACCCCAATAGTAGCAGTAGTTTTACCAACAACTTACAAACCTTAACGTTACACAAGGACGTGGAATACGAAGTTGGCCTGTTAAATGTGTTACTCCCTCAACGTTACTATACTATTAAGAGAGACGAGGCAGAATGCGCCATACATATAGAGTACGGGCAGCTTACTTCTTCAGGCACTATTGAAAAGCGTAAGGTGCTTGTGACTATTTGGGAAAATATCTTGAGTCAGGACATTGAATACCTTATCGACTGGGTTAATAATAAATAGGGGCAATACTAAGGGGGCTCCTTAACCGCGACAGAACCTACGTCGGACATCCCCATGATGAAGCCTACGCCGGGCTTCCTAACACTAGCGCCTTTGACCGCCTAGTCAACCCATCTCAAATACTCTCCCTCGGTCGTATGAACCTGAGCCAACACGTTACGGTGCGCTGCTTCCGCGACCCTGATCCGAGCATCTCATACGTGAAGATACAGCTCGAAGAGCGGGTAGCCCGACTTCTCGGCTTAAACCCCTTAGAAGCCTATGACGTGTTTAATAATAATAATAATAATATTTATTCAGTCAGCAATTTACAGAGTTGGTACCACATAGTTTGTTACAAATATGACATGTACCAGCCTTGCATAATTCCAACTAAGGATAGCCCAATAAGGCCGTTAGGCGTATTTCCATTGGGGTCCTTGTGGGATTAGGTTAGCTGGGGAAAAGGGGAGGATAAAGAAATAGATACTTTAGAGAAAGTATTTCTAGGGGGTTATTTTAAGATACCTTACATCCTATAGTAAATATCAGTAATCCGTAATCAGTAATCATTTCAGTTTGGTTTGTCTATCTCTTATGTCGTATTTAGTAGTAGACATAAGCTTGGTGCTCCCTTCTCGCAGCTGTCCGGTTCAGGTGTTCCTTCAGGCTACCTGAAGGACGCCCCGAGACGCTCTCAGCGAAGGAGACGACGCGTTTCTATATCATACTAGCCCGTTTCCCGTCTTAAGGAACGGCGATGCTCAGTGCGTGCTCATATACAGTGACCTGGTCAACCCTTCGAGATTCGCCGGGGTAAATGTAAATATTCTCGATGCCTTTTCCCTCTCCGATGGGCAATCGAAAGGCGTGCATCCTATCATCTATAAACCACTCAAACCTAAAATTATAGATACCATTTCCATTAAAATCACAGACCAGAAGGGTCGCCCCATGTATTTTGAGTAGGGTCAGCACGTGACGTGCTTACTTGACATTTGCGCTGTCAGACTATATTACTAGCTCGTCGAGCCTCGTGTCAACAGTCTTTTCCCTAACGGCATGCGAGTTACATTCATCCCCCTCCGTGGGGGAGTATCGTTCTCTTTTCGCTCTTGGGCAGAGAATATCTCACGGGGGTGGTGTCAACGATATTGCCACCCTTGCCTACGAGCCCAGCTACCGTCGGGGCGGGGGTCTGTTCTCTACATTAGCGGGTCTCGCTAAAAGAGCCTTCCCGTTTCTAGTACGAAATGTCATAGTTCCTTCCGCGCGCGAGTTTGGAAACAATGT